>JAVSBS010005497.1:3146-28560 GCA_033124195.1 Coracias cyanogaster | reverse complement strand
ACCAAAGTGCATGACCCGGCACTTGGCTTTGTTAAACCTCATACAACTGACCTCAGCCCATTGCTCCAGCCTGTCCAAATCCACCTGCAGAGCCTTCCTACCCTCAGGCAGACCAACACTCTCACTTAAGTTTTTGTCATCTGCAAATTTACTGAGGGTGTGTTTGATCCCCTCATCCAGGTCATTGATAAAGATCTTAAAGAAGACTGGTCCCAAAACTGAGCTCTGAGGGACACCACTTGTGACTGGTCACCAACATGTCATAAGTCTGCATGACAGCTCTTCCTCCACTTGGTAGTGATGATGATTTCCCAGATAAGTGAACATGTGATTGGTACTCGTCTTACATCATCTTCATTTTGTCCTTTTGTCGTATAAGTGGAGTTTTAGTACTAGTGTTTGGCCTATAGCTAAGAGGTAATAATTGTCAGAGATACTGGAACACACTAAGAAAACAAACTAATTATTTATAAGGGTAGACTGACATCTAGCATGGCCATAAAACAAGGCCATGACTGCTTTTCACACTATTTATACTTCTGAATTGTAGCCCCAGTAATCTTTAAGTTCTGTTTTGACCTCTGAGCAGTGAGCAGATGTTAAGGATGAAGGAGAATGCAAACTAGCTTGTGGTTTGGCTCCTCGGACACACTGGGTTAATAGCTGTTACCCGTTGCATTGGGTTACAGAGAGAGGCTGGTGTGAGTGCTCCAGTTTGTTGTGAAAGAGACACTCAGAACTCAATTTATAACTGTTTAAACATCGCATGTGCTACTTTGTCAACAAAAGCAGCCATAAGGAAATGCATCGGGTTTTGAAAACAGGTAAGTAAGCCACACTGTGTTCAGGTAGCTGCTCCCAGCTGAATTGCAGTGAGAAAGACTAGCACTCTTTTCCACCCCAGTGGGCAGGCGTTCAGGGGGTGCTGAGGTTCAGCCTCCAATTGAGCAGCACTCATACACAGAGGCACCAGGGGAGATACATTTTCTTCTTTGACAGTTTATTCTTGTTTGGCAGTGTGAATTCAACCAGAAGTGAAAAACTCCTGAGGAACATCATAGACTGGTTTGAAAGGCCAGCTGGACATGATACACACTTCCATCTTTGATCATGTAAATAAAAAGAAGGAGTGGGATATAGAGTATTTAAGACGTGTGATGAGTTGTTTACATTTAATTCACTGACAAATTTGTGCAAGTAGAAACCGAGCTTTGCCTTGATGGTGATATTTTACTTTAGAGTCCCAATATATTCCTTTGGAGGATATACGTGCACATGTTCAGCTTTGGCATTCACCTCAGCTGGACCACGCTGGCTGTGAGCAGCATGCACAGAGATTAAGGCTGACATAACCGGATGCATGCTGGATTGATGGTCTGCGGCACATGCGCTTAGTCACTCAGGGTTTGAAGGGCATCCAGAAATTTCCAGCAAATGTCCAACAGTCAGCTCCCTAAATACAATTTCTGGCTAGAAAAGGAATGCCTTTCTAGGGAAATACAATTTCTTATGGTATCCCTAACACTTAGCTATTTACCAGGCAGACTCTTTAAAGACACACTTCTTCATCAGCTGGAGCCCACAGCATTTCCCTGCTGTGAACATGAGAAATACAGCACCATGGCAAGACAAGCCCCAGTCTGTGCGATTGCCAGCTTGTGACTGCCTCATCTTTCTCAGTTCCATTGCTAAACATGTAAATCTCCTTCTCAGCTCTCTGTATTCCTGGAAGATTCCCACCATCCACAGTTTGCACCATTGCCCAGACCTCAGCCAAGTGGCTGCTGTCTTCCCTATGTGCAGCAGGGCTTGTTTTAGGGAAAAATGGGCTGTTGAGACACAAAGACCTGGTACATAAAAGAAGGAAGATTAGATAACACAGCTTAAAACCCTGGGCCAGAAACCAGGTTTTGGCTGTTCTTGATGTGGGACAGAGAACACTTTGGTATCTGTAGTCCATTCATCAAATCTGGGATCCTCTGACCTGAGCCCAGACACTGTGCTGCTGCCTGTTCATTTCACCCTAGCTTCTCCCAGGTATCCTGTGTGGAAGCAGGGCCATTTCATCATCCTGCTTCTGATGGAGAGTCCAACACAGCAGTCACACACTGCCCTTTGCCATGTGAGCCTAACTGCCCTGATTATATCTGATTTCTGTTACGGGACACCCTAGTATGGAAAAATCTTTGGGTACTTTTCTATCCTTGCATCATTGTGAGGACACAACTAAGCTTCAGATTTGCTAAGTACAAGTCAAGATAGGTCAGCCCCTTTTACCTGTTTTTTAAAACCCTGGTGGCAGAAAGCAACAAAACAAGCAGTATACACATTTTTACTATTAGACTTACTACCTGACAAATGAATGGTGTCATTTAACATGTGCTGTATGATATCAGGATATCTACAAATAGTGTTTAACTGGAAATGGAGTTTGTTCAGTGCCAAACCATGAACAATTGCAGCAAATAAAAATGAGGCATGTTAGATGTCTTTTATTCTAGGAGGGAGCTTAAGATATGAACACTTCCCTCAGATATAAAGTCTGTGTTTAATAAAAAAAATCAAGAAACCCTTACTTTGTGTTTCTTCAGAGCCAGGCATAAACAAAAACATGATATTGTGGCTGTGATCATTATGAAAACCAGAAACTGAAAAGGAAACTGAAAGCTTGCAGAACTTGATCTACTCCTCCAGGGACTGATAGGGGGAAAGAGGGATCTGTGCAGCTGTGGCACTGTTACTATGACTGGTATTAATGGGAAGTGCTGTAGCTCCATAGACCTATAAAAAAGCAAGTTTCTTGCAGCTTCCGTATAATAAAATAGGCAGTGGAAGGGTCTTTTTTCATACCTAGATAATTTAGAAAGCTCAAAGGGAGGGAAAAAAAAAGGAAGAGAGTTGTGCAGAGACCACCACAGCAGAATTAACTTTAATTCTTATACTATGACTAGTGGTGAATTACCAAGACTAGTGTATCTCTGTATCCTGGTGTGCTGAGGGGCTGGTGGGAACCAGAAGCAAACAGGAGTCCTGTTTACATGAGAAAAAACTATGCTAGCTCCAGAGAAATGCAACCATCCCATAAGCCTGAGGAGTAAATGGGTAAGATGAAGACCAGCTGTGACAGATGGACATCTTCTGAAGGGCTGGTTCAAATGGGGATGCATACCATGTTGACAAGGGGGTGAATGCTTTCCCTAATCGTAAACTTATGTGTGCTTTACTCGTTCCCATCCACATTTATCACATTTTTTCTCCACATGTTTTTCTTTTTGCTTTCTGTTTTGCTCTCATTCATACAACTTCCTTCCATTTGCCATTTGTACCTCCAGTTTTTCTCTATTATTTCTCAGTATCCCCGCCTTTTGCTTTTGTCTCCTTTGCCTCCCTCTCTGTGGCTCAGATAAGCCCTGCCAGATTGGAAGGTCCATACTCTTTCCAAAACAGAGAAGCGGTTAGAAGCATCAGCTCCACTTGAGGTATGCCATCACCTGCCAGATAGATGGAGACGATGATATCCTGATGTCCTGGCTCACAACTGATATCCACGTCTAGTCCAATGAAGTTATTATGATGCCTTATGAGGAGTGTCTGAGGGAACTGGGATTGTTTAGTTTAGAGGAGAGGAGGCTGAGAGATGTCATTGGTCCCTAAAGGGAGGTTGTGGTGAGGCTGGTGTTGGTCTTTTCTCCCAAGTAACTAGTGACAGGACAAGAGGTAATGGCCTCAAGTTGCACCAGGGGAGGTTTAGATTGGATATTAGGAAGAAATTCTTTATTGAAAGAGTGGTTAGGCATTGGAACAGGCTGCCCAGGAAAGTGGTGGATCGCTATCCCTGGAGGTGTTCAAAAAACGAGTAGATGTGACACTTTGAGACATGGTCTAATGGTCAGGAAGATGTCAGGATGAAGGTTGGACTAGGTGATCCTAGAGGTCTTTTCCAACCTAAATGATTCTATGATAAGTTTACTCTTTTCACAATTAGGCAAAAGCCCACCAAAATGTTCTGCTCCCTCAGAGCTATGCAAGGGGGCAGGGGGATGACACAGACACTGAAGAAGAACTTGTGCATTTGAGTCTTCAACACAAGACTGTAGTGCAACATTACTCTTCCATGGCCCCATTTCCTCCTGGATAACCTCTGATCATTTAACAACTTATTTTTCCCTTTCTCAGCAACTTTTTTCAGCTACCCACCTGGCTCCTCCTGAGCTGAGGGAGACTCAGTGTGTTTGGAGTGTGGCTTCTGGCTGGTGACTTGTTTGCCTGTGGCTGGGGAGGAATTTCCAGAGGACAAGTGGTATGCATGCCGATCTGAGGGGAACTGGGGAGCTGCCAAACCTAACCAGCAAGCTGGGCCAGGAAAGGCCCCACATACGCATTCACCAGAGGAAAGGAATGTTTGTGGAAACTGGGAATAGTGGAGCTTATTTAACTCTCCTTTTCTCCTCCTCACATTCTTCTTAGTCCCAAGCCCAGCACCGAGCTCGTGCTGCCACAAGCACCATGATAGTGAGACAAGAAGAGCCAGGTTATTGCTGCAGCGTGGAGCATCTCAGAGGGGATAAAAAGAGTTACCAGCTAAGAGTCAGCCACCGAGTAGGCAAGGGGGCCCAGTGACTTGTGGTGCAGTCTTGGACTAGTTTAATGTTTCTGTGCTAGCAAGTGTGCTGTAGGGTATATATCATAAAGCTGCCATAGCAGTAGCCAAATAAAACAGGATTTCGAGGTAATGAGAGACATAGGGACAACAGAGGCATACAAGATCCATTTCTCTGCTTTCTTCCAGTGGGCAAGAAAACCCCATAGATGACTATTTGTTTTAGGACTTTTGTCTGTCGTCCCCCAAGTGTTATTTGCAGCTTATCCTCAAGTTGCTTTTTTTTGCTTTCTGTGTTGCTTTGATACATTTCCATCACTGCTTTCCACCATCAGCCATCTCTGGAGCTGAGTTGCACAAGCTTCATCCATGCCAGTACCATTTTGCTGAAAAACACTTTAACCAACAAATAACACATTTGTACTGGAAGCTTTTAACAATCAGGTTTACTACAGAAATGAAATTTCAGATAATGACCCAGATTGTGGCCTCAATCCCAAGAGTGGCAAAACTCCTGTTGGCTTCAATGATGCTGGTTTGCACATTTTGATGCTTTTAAAGATACAACAAGGGGCAGACTGGTTAGCCCACTTCCAAATAAAAACAGTCACACAGCTCCCTATTTTGCCACGTCGATGAACCCAGGTAGCTTCTCTGCATCTTGGATGGACTCAACTCCCTTCAGCAGAGCCACAAGGTTACAGAGAGACAGTGCATTGTTTTGCAGAGCACTAGTTCAAGGTGGGTGCGAGCTGTGTGTGTGAGCAAGCACCAGTGATCATCTCCAGATCCCTAAGCTGGCCCTATGGGTCCTGCCCTGCCTTGAACCCGAGAACAGGCACTATATGCAAAGTTAATAGCTCCACCACTGAGCGCAATTTACATCTTGCCTGTCACTATTTGAGTAATCAGAGCCTCTGCAGCCTGGTGATGTTCATTAAGACCTGCTGACTTTCCTTTCAATGACATTGTACAATTCAGTGCTTCTGACAGGATTTCTTTCTGCCTGAGAAGTCATTATGCTCCTACTGAATCCGGCATGATCCACCACAAGAAAACAAGAAAAGCACTTTGTACTTCAGAAACGGAATAAATAAAAAATCACCGTTATTAACATACAGGACTACATGCATACAGTCATGCTGAAGAGATCCGGGGCAAATGATTTAATTACTCTGTGCCTCACAATAAAAAGGGATGCTAATGTTTCCTCTCCTTAATTACACTGATAGTTCTTTGGAGAAAGAAAGATTTTTTTTGTACTCTGTGTGTTTGCATAATGCCAGGTACCAGTGTAATTTCTGGGCCAAGCAGTTGGGTATAAGATAATCAGGAGAGGACTCACAGAGTGCTCTACAGTCGTTGCATGTGTACATGAGTTATTTCTTTCATAACAAAGCCGCTTTGCCTATGAAAGGGAACATTGACTTAACAGCATGCACTAAGAGCAGTGAGGCAGTTGTTAAAGGTAAGGTGAAGGGAACAGTTTCCATGAGAAAGTGTAAGGTGGGGTTTGAATGGCAGGAGGTGCTTCAGAGATGGACTTTGGTTGGGATATGAGGACCCTTGTACAAACTGATCTGGATCCCATGACAGTTATATACCTGGGACTGAGGCAAATATATGGGACACTACAGCATGTAGGAATCCTAGAATAAAAATACCAAAGTGGCAGCAAATGTCTTACTGACTTGCCAGTCCTCAGTACTGGGATGGAGCTGGGATCACTGAGAAGATTCTACTGGTGCCACTTTCAGCTCATATTTCTCATTTAATCTAGCACTCATCAAAGAGAAAACAGATTTACCTTATGTATCTTCCTCTGTTGCTTACACAGATTTCCTCAGAATTGTCTAGCTCCTTTCTCTTTTTAATTTTTGATTCTGTCAACCAGTTTATAGCTGTATGAGCGGTAAGCTTTAGCAATTTTTTGTCTGCTTCCTGTGGTGAAAACAGCCTCAGAATCACTTAGATCCTTCCTTGCTAACAGCATGACTGCTTTTATAAAGTACAATATCCACCTGTGATCTAAACTAAAATGTGGAAGCTGATCTTCTCACAGTTTAGCATCATTGCCTAGAAGAGATAAGAAACTTTGATTTTTTTAAGCATCCTTTGTATGTCTTTCAGTTTCAGGTGTCCACTGTGAATTCTGATTCAGGGATCACCCTCCACGCAGGTTAAATTAATGAAGTCTGCCCTGTTCCTGCAATAGCACTTTTTTAACAGTTTCAGACTGCCACCACAGTTTATACCCCAGGGATCTGCCACAAGGAACAGGAGGGCCGTGTTTGCACCACACAGCAAAGCACAGGGCAGAGATGTCAGAGCCAGAAGCAGTATGACCATATCAGTGTGGCATTAGGTCCAATCAGGTTATTCCTGTTGAAAGGCAGAGCTCATTCCCTCGAACACATGACATGCACATGACTATCACCCTACTAGGACACCAGCTAGAGTCCTTGCACTGTCCTGTGATGTGCAAGGCAGGCAGCTTGCCTCAGTGATGGGTCTATGATCTCTGCTCCACACACCATAGTGCCATGCAGATATTCTGCTTGCCTCCTAAGTTCATTAATTCTCAAATATTTTCCAGACCTGCTTGAAAATGTTTTTTTGTCTTTGCTTTCTTCTATTCTTTTCCAGGCCAGAAAATGCTATTCTAATGCCTCCTTCCTACTACTTACAGTGTAAGACAATTTGTTTTTTAGGGATCTATTTTTAGGTCTATGATGTACATTTATACTCATCTCTTACACAGCTCTTTGCAAAGGAATTCAGAAAGCATAGGTATATAATTTGTCTTCTTTAGGTTACCCAGCTGCAAAGCTAATTCCTCTGAATTTCAATCCCAGACTGCCCTTCAGGCAGCGCTTCCCGCTCTCTACAGGTACAGTTGCGATACATGGTGTAGTAACAATTTACATCAGGCAAATAAACCGTTAGACCAGGAGACTCCAGCCTACAAACACACGCTCCTAGGAACAGGTGCAGACTTACAGAACAGACTTTGGGTAGGTGGGAAAAACCTCTGCAGCAGATTGATCAAGCCTTTTGCAGCTCCAGTGAGGTCACTGGAAAAGGTCCAACAAGCAGGGAAGTTGGGGCGGTGAGGCAATTTTCTGGGTGATCACATGGGAGCCAGAGAAAAGAGAAATACTGCATTTTGTCCATAAGAAGAAACATTATTTACACAGCCAGGCTTAGAGAGACTTGGTTGTGTTTCATAACATTTCATATCTCATTGTTTTATGTGCACTATGTATATTAGGAATTGGATAACAATGATTTTATGGAAATTAAAGCAAGTTAAATAGACGTTGTATTTTAACAAGTTCTAGTAGCCAATCCAGCTGCTGTAATTTCTTTTTTGCCCTTGGACCAGACCTTTGGAAACCTCAGCATGTCCTAAACAAGCCAAGACCATAACCTGGTATACTCAAGGCCTGCTGGGCATATATGTGTTTGACCATTTATGTTGTAATTACATGCTGTGTTCAGGCCACATTCCCTTTGCTCATGCTGTCCAAGCCAAACATATCAACTAAGTGTTACTGTGAGCAGTGGCATCCCAGAGGTTGCTCAAGAAGGGAGTGCCTGGCTGTATGATGCAATAAGAGATGGGGGAGAAGAGAGGCAAATAAGGTCAAAAGGTGTGGGAATGCACTCATATTTTGTCCACAAAGCAAGATCACCAGCAACCTGATATATAGCAAATGATCATGGAGTACAGAATATATTAAACATTGCTTCCTTATAAAAGGACTGGGTGGCTTTCTAGCAACAGCTAGTCTCTCTTTCCCTTCTACATCACAGAATCACAGAATCACAGAATGGTAGGGGTTGGAAGGGACCTCTGGAGATCATCTAGTCCCACCCTCCTAACAAAGCAGGTTCATCTAGGGCAGGTCACACAGGAACATGTCCAGACAGGTCTTGAAAGTCTTCAGAGAAGGAGACTCCACTACCTCTCTGGGCAGCCTGTTCCAGTGCTCCATCACCCTCACGGTAAAGAAGTTTCTCCTCATGTTGAGGTGGAACTTCCTGTGTTCCAGTTCGTGCCTGTTACGCCTCATCCTATCACTGTGCACCACTGAAAAGAGACTGGCCCTATCTTCCTGACACCCACCCTTCAGATATTTATAAACATTGATCAGATCCCCTCTCAGCCTTCTCTTCTCCAGGCTAAACAGCTGCAGGGCTCTCAGCCTTTCCTCATAAGGGACATGTTCTAGTCCCTTAATCATCCTCGTAGCCCTCCATTGGACTCTCTGGCATTTCCCTGTCTCTCTTGAACTGAGGAGCCCAGAACTGGACACAATACTCCAGATGTGCCCTCACCAGGGCAGAGCAGAAGGGGAGGAGAACCTCCCTACATGGTCCTCCCACTCCTGGCACTGAAGAGCTGCCAGCCAGTTGTAGCTAAACCCAGAAGCAGAAGAAGCCTGCAAAAGTTGTTCATGTAGCCGCTGCTCCATTAAATTCATAAACTCAGTTGCCACAAAACTAGACCAAACACTAAAAGTTTGCAATGTTGTGGGGAGATCAAGGAGGATGGGTCTCCTGTTCTTGCAAGTAGTTCCTTCTGCAGAAAGCCTCTAAGGAGAACAAACTGTTCCCCTGGTGCTACGGAACCACAATTCGACTTTGACCAAACTCTAGAGAATGGGTACAAAACAAGAAATGTGGGCCAGATAGATCCAGAATACTGCATTTAATGTCTGGAAGGCACTGCACAGCCATTCCCCAAAAGCATGAAACCTCAGTGGTGCTAATGCAGTTAATGCATCTTTTTCTCAATGGTGAATGAAAAGAGTTTTACCTTCTTATTTTGTGTCTTTGAAGATCTCCTTTTCGAGCCTTCACTGAGGGGCGATCTTACCGTTTCAGCTGCTTCCCCACAGTCCAAGAAGCTACAATCATGAGAAACCATACTGCATCTTTGCTCCCTGAGCAACCATGTAACAAGCATGCTACTGTTTCTGTGCCATTTATTTGACCCAGGAAGCCCTTACAGCAAGTACACTACAGCCGGCTGAGATGAGAGGTACTAGTAGGAATTGCCTTTGGGTTTCTCCTCAGGGAACAAGCAATTCTTATAATGCAATCTGTAGCTAATTTATTCTCTCAATGTATTGGTATTCATCAGAGCAGTTTGATGAAAGCAGCTGGGTGGCAAGCAGTGACACTGTCTCCAGTTACAACAGCATGTTATTTTTTGTTTATTTTTGTTGTCAATAAAAAGGATTTGTTCCTTGGTTTCTCTAGCAAAAACCTCTCTTAAGATCTGAAATTCTTATTCAGAACCTTCAGAAATTCATGTGACCTCATCTGTACTATTGCATAGGGAATATTACTCAGTAGAGACCTAACATTGCCTTTTCTCCCTAGACAGGTACTTCACAAAATCTGAGAGGGTAATACCACACAGCTAAGCCTACAAGAGGCTCAAGGAAACCTGAGATGATGGCAAGCAAATAATTTCATCACAACTCAGGATGTTTTTTTTATTATTCTGAACATGTCCATCCTAGGGACCAAGCTTTGTCTATGACTTCTGGACCAGTGTCCACAGCTGGATCTAGGCAGGATGAGGAGTGTGTGAGATTTTTAATGCAAATGGTTGAGGAAGGAAATAAAAAAAAGTGCTCAGCTTCCCTGATAGAAATTCTTTTTTTTCCATTCATTGATGCTCATAAAAGGAAAGGGAGAAGGGAGGTGGCAGGCTGGAGTTCCCACTCACCAGTCAGCACAAGTATGTTCATCTTTCCTCATGTCTGACTTTTTTCTTAAGACAAAGCTTAAATACTTGGTTACAAGGGCTGGGCATCCAAGTCTGCCCCAGTGCCCCGTAGTGAAAAAATGGTGAAAGCTTGACCTTGTTTTTATCTGATATTGACTGTTCATTTCTATTGCAAACAACAATTGTTGGTAATTAAAGCAGGACCTTTTGTCCTACTGTTTTGTAAACAATCTGGACTACTAGTCAACATGGAGATGCATCTCTGTCTTTCATTTCCATCAGACCAGATGCTGATCTGTCTTTACTTTTCCATTGCAAAACTCGTTCAGGAGTTGGATAAGACTTAAATGACTGAGGTTTAACGCAGACAAAGTCAGTTGCCATTTGTGGAGGGGTGGAAGAGCTGTGAGTGTGCAGAAGGGTGTGTTGTGGCTTGGTACTTAAATTTCCTCTTAAGTTTCTAAGCAATGAAAAAGTTAGGACAGTGTTTTGGCCCTCTCAACACTGCAGATTAGGATGGGATGGGTTAAGTTGATACATAGATAGTTTAGGTAGGGGAGTGGAGGTTCACTGAAGTAGCTGCTGTTGGAGTCATGCCTTTAAAGCATATTTGGAGCTGAATAGTCTCAGCAGCTGTTGAGAAGAAATTTGGTTCCCTCCTTAGCAGATGTCTGTATGTAGTATTTGTGAGAACTGAACTCCTTATCACAACAGGGAATGAATATTCTCTTCCTTCTGAAGTCTCCAAAAACAGGGTCTAAAGCTTCCAGCTTAAAACCAATCTGCTTTCCCAAAAGGCGCAATAGAGTTCTGATGTCTTCCTTTCAATACAGTGATTAAATTTAAATATGGTGATTAAAATTGGACTCTAATAGTTGCATGGATTCCTTTTAGGGTTGTGTTGTTGTTGTTTAATTAAAATAAGTCTGTTAGTAAAAGTGAAAAACATCCTTATGTTGCATAGTGAATATTCCACAGAAATGAACCCTTTTCTTTTTGCTTTTTTTTTTTTTTTCCCATTTCATAGGTAAAGTGGCCTCATTCTTCCAAAAGGTATGGTTGATTTTTTCACATATGCAGAATCTCCTCTCATTTTAATGTGTCATCCTTGGAAAGATGTACTCTTATCTACAGAATTAAGGGACTTTATGATGACAGTTGGTGTCATTAGCTCTATTATACAGTAAGATAAAAGTAAGGTACGTGCAGCTATAATGACTCTTACGGTATCATCCAAGAGGCTGAGGGAAAACGTGGGGAAAGCACCTGCCATACTGAGTGCCAGGTCAATGCACTGTCAGGGCCCCCCCACCAACAGCAGGGAACAATTAAGCATTCATACAGCCTTAGCAGAATTGCATAGCTCTTCACTGATTCATTCAGCCATTTCCTCCCCTACAGAACCAAAACCAAACCCAAATAGCAGACTAGGAATGAACCAGCTATAATGAGGAAGACATGGGAGATTTGGGTGGGTAGGGGAGCATCTGAATGTTTGATTTTTTGGCAGAGTACCGTTCCTTTAAATATCTGTGAATTTCAATATTAGGACCAAAGAAATCTTTTGGGAGGTGTTTCCTTTCTCCACTTCCAGCAGCTACTGAACCCATGCCAAATACCAGAGGAGAGAATAAAACAGAAAAGCAAAAAGACATCATCACTACCTTTTAAGCAAGCATCTCCTATGCTATCTAATATTCCCAAACCATTTCGTATGTTACTGTCACACACATGAACACAAATACATCACAGCTATATATTATCATATTGGCAGAAGCCTGATAACATCACAGGTAGCTTTCTATATGGTGTATGTACTAGTCTGTCAGGGTAGGGCCATAGACATTCCTAGGCACCTTGCACAATGCAGGCATTGTAGTTCTTGCTATTACCAGGTATCTACCTTGTGGAGCAGATTATGCCACCTATGACTGCAAAGGATTTTGCTTTAAGTTTTCATGACCTGTAATTTCTGTTGATGCAGGAGAAAAGTAAGAAGGAGACAGAAAGGAAAAAGTGAGAAAATAATATACTTTTGTTTCTTGGGTTATTTTTTATGTATATATATTTGTATTATAATAGAACACATACATAATTTTACCTTTATGCACTTATGCATGTGTATTTTTCTATTAGTCTATATAATTATTTAGCTGACCTCCTGTTTAATGGAGAAAAGAATTCCAGAGTTGAGAGGAACAAACTGTATATATATACGTATATGTATAATGGAACATAATTTCAGACCACACCTACAAACTCAAAGTTTTCTCTGAAATAGGTTCTCATGTTTAAATCTTACCTCTACTCCATCTGTGGGTCACAGTGGCATGAGCACTGTAATAGAACAGCAGCAGCAGCAAAGTCTTCCAAACCATCCTTCTCTTTAAAATATGTCTAGCTGTATGATAGCTTTTCAATTTCCTACCTCTTTTCTTTTCAGGAATAAATAAAGGGCTTTTCCTCTCCCCCTCCCCCTTTGAAGGAGAACCTGTCTGTTCCTCTGAGTACAGCTGAAGTCAGTGTGCAGCTCCTCTCCCAAACCAAGTCTCCTCGGGATCAGGAAACTTACTTTCACAGACAGACTTTGTTTTTATTCACATCTGGAATGACTCATGGTGCATGTGAGTTTGCTGGCAGCTGTGTGAATAAATATCATTACATTTTTGTAGTTGAGTTTCATTTGTTATATGGGCCAGTTGAAATTTATTTTTGTCCAATAAACAGCCACAAGTAACTTCATTTAAGGACATTCCTGAATCCTTGGTCTGTAGTTACTCTTCTGTAATGCAGTGAGCTATATGCTAACCCACATCTAAGGTGAAAGTCGCCTCTGGAATGATGTACAGCTACTCTTGGACACTTATATGAGGGAGTGGGGCATGTGCTCTGCAGGAACATTTTGCTACTGTGATTCATATAATCACTCCTTTATTAAGAACATATAATGTGGCTTTCAGACTTCAGTTCTGCAAGACAAGTCTTGCCTTTTCCTCCATTTGGTCAATGCAGAGAACAGGAAGGTCCAAACTGCCTTTCTTCACTGATATTACGGGAGACACTAAGCAATACTAAGGACAATCTACAGTAGCCCAGCTGAATGTGTAGAGGTGATGATGAACAAAAGGCGACAGACATCTTCTCTTTGACACTGGCCCTAGGGAAGACAACACTGGAAACATTTATCCCAGAGCTACCCATCATGGAGAAAGCTACAAGTATGTTCTGTTCCTGGCACAGCTTCAGCAGCAGCATTAGGACAGGGCTGGAGACCACTGAGTGGTGTTTTGTGGGAATATGGCACTGGGATAACAGCAGGTTGCTGTGTTGGAACAGACTGATGAAATGCAGGAACGTAAGGAGTATTTAGCAGAATCAAGAGGTATGGGATGCTCCATTTGGTGCCTAGAAGTGATGAGTCTAATTCTCTTCTTTTATGGGTGAATGTAGGCCAGGAACAAATCCACAGACATCCCTGTGTAAAATTGGCACATAAGAAAGGATACTCCACCTCAGAAGTTATAAATAGAAGAATGAAGGGAAACGAGCAAGAGCTGGAATGACAGAGGGCATTGTGGCTCAGGATTAATGAACACTGGCAGAAAGGCATGGAGAAAACCTGTTCAGCTCTTGTATGTCTCATGCCAATGTCTGGCCTTAGCCTCAGCCTCAGTCCCCTCATTCTTCTCTGTCCCAGCTTCAGGCAACACCAGCTGTAAAGGAAGCAGGAAGGTCAAATAAGGTTGCCTTTCTAAAGGCAACTCCACTGCTTTTCCTACAAGTACGGATTTTCCTATGCTCAGACTGCCTCAGGTTACTCCCACATGAACAGCACATGAATGTAAGACAGTATTTTATATGCCAGGTTGGTGACAAAAGGTATAACTCAAGCAGAGGGTGGCTAACTAACTCTTACTGTTTACTCTTCTTGTGACCAGAACATATTAGGGAAGAGTTTGAATGCAATGTTAAAGGTAGGAATGGGCTCACTTGTATGTATCTGTCTGGAAATTATGGAGCTGAAGTAAACTAGTTTTACATTCTCTAGAGAGGGTGGAAGAGAAGAGAGATGCTGCAAGAGGATGTTTATTCCTACTTAGTGCAAGTAAGTGACTTAGTATAGGATGAGCTGCTCTCTGAAGGAGGTGGATCCAGTCATCAACATGGCTAATTCTGAGATGGCGTGCATCAAGGTGATTTGCATCAAGAAGGTGCAAGTTGCATCACAGAAGGGAATAACAATCTGTCAACCACTGAGGAAAAGACACTATGGTATAACTCCTACTGGAAAGACTTCAGTAGGGAGGGCTTGAGGAATTACACTTGAATTTAGTAAATCACCTTAGTGAAAGCCTTCTAGCAAGCAAACACAGTAGGTATAGATGGCTTAATTAACTTAACTGCATCAGCCTAGCTCCCCTGGCACAATGATCTTATGCCAGCAGGGTCTGTGAACATGATGCTTCAAAGTCAGGTAGACAAGTGAGAGGCAACACTTAGGATACACATTGCAGGCTTGAGAAATTAGAGAAAATTATGGGAAAACTTGAAATCCTGTGGGGTAACAAAGGAACATATTTTCAGTGGTGAGGAGGGGAGTGGAAACTCTTCTAAGATGCTGTATCCTTTCATAGTCTACCTCTAAAGAAACAGCAGCTGATAATAGAGGATGAGGGAAGCCAGACAGTCTCTGTGCCCCTCCAAACCAGAATTGGAACTATTTCGAGAAAGATCCCTGCAAGATAGATCTGTCTCCTGGCTGCCAGCAATAGGACACTTCCTCAGCTTGTTCATTGTCACTGCTTTATGTATCCAGCCTAGAGAGAGGAGAAGAAATGCAGGAGTTTGCTTCCCTAATCTTCTCCACTTCCAGCCTCTGGAGCAAGCACCCTAGCAACAGAGGAGCAGCAGCTGAGAGAGGCAGCTGTGTGATAAGACTGGCATACAAGTCAAAGGGACATGAAGGCATGAAATAATTACTGATATCTCCTTTATCAGACCTTGGAGATGTTGCTCTGAAGATACATTATATGTGATTTTTTAATTTTTACTTATTTCTCCTTAATCTGAGTCTGGCTGCAGAATCCTTTCTAGCAGCCTTTTCCTTATTTCAGATCAACTGCAAACACTCCCCATCTGTGATTCAAGGCCCTACAGTGCAGCCTTACAGCTTTGACTACCTCTCTGTGTGTACCACAGCTGTAGGGCAATTAGACTTTAGGACCATGACTAAGGCACTCATATCTATTTTCTCATAGCAAATGCAGCTGTAAATATACCAGGTCCATGTAAAATAAAGAATGCTTTCCCTGTAACATCTCCTCCAGAAGTGTAAATGCCCATTTTCCCCAGTGTTTCTCCAGTATAACGGGAGATCTTTTTCTCTCCCATATGGATGTAAATACACAGAGTCATATCCTCCCTATTAAAAAGCCCTCCAGATGAAGCCAGGAAATAAATCTTTCAAGCATGCTCAGGGCACTTCAACTATACAGCTTCTATTCATCTCATGACTGTATTTTATTAGATAGTTGCTCAGCTTCAGCTCAAGGCAGTTTCTGCCTATGCTGGAGGTTTGAATCACTGCAACTATAATGAATGCTGAAGAAAGCTAGAAGTGCTCAGTACTTATAAATGTGAAACACTCCTAGATTGCTTTGGAAGTATCAAGCAGAGGAGCTTTATGGTAAAAAAATAATCCCGCGGATGTGTTCAGTAGAAGAGCATTCCATGCTGCTGAAGCCAGGAGACTGAGAGCTGGTTTTCCAACAGGTCAATATTCAGATCTCAAATCAGTGTAGTGCTAGACACTGTCACAGTTATGTTAAGATGAATATTTATATTCTACCAGTTATCATAAACTTAGGTGTTAGAGCTGCAAGTCCTCCTGTGCTCCTACTATCTGTGAGACCTTTCAGGCACAGGAAAGGTTTGACTGACTGCTACTTCTGGCAGGCTGTTTGAGCTGAAAATGGACATTTATGCAGTTCTCGGCAATATGACTAGATACCAAGGGAGCAGCTTTTCCTTTGGATTCCTCCAGCCTGATGCTGTCAGGGAGTGTCTGTACACCCTGCTACTCACATACAGTCTTTTTAAGAAACCTGGAAATAGGGCAGGGAGGAAATGACTGAACAGGGAAGCTGCCAGCTGCCTTTTTGCCCATGCACAGCAAGAACGGAGAGCTGGTACTGGTAGTCCAAAGCTGTTCTTCCTTCCCATCATGCTGTCATGGTGAAAGAACAACTTCGGCAGGCTGGGAGCGTAGAAACCCTGTATTTCAGAGGGAATGCTGCAGAGTGATCAGTGCTTCAGGCAAGGTGTCTCTATGTTCTCTTTAGTAGCTCATTGTGTGAAATAACTTTGAAAAGAGAAAAGAAGGGGAAACAGGGCACTGGGTGATCCAAGATCAGCAGCCTGTGGGTCTTCCAAGAAAAAGAATGTCTTTTTCACTGGAGAATATCAGCTTATTATATCAGTTCAGCTTCGATTTTGATGAGCTTCTGC
The DNA here is from genome assembly GCA_033124195.1 of Coracias cyanogaster. Taxonomy (NCBI): domain Eukaryota; kingdom Metazoa; phylum Chordata; class Aves; order Coraciiformes; family Coraciidae; genus Coracias; species Coracias cyanogaster. The sequence continues at coordinate 11,710 of JAVSBS010005497.1, read as the reverse complement.
CAAACTCAAGGCAGGGTTCCAGTCTGCCCTGATGCCTCAGTCCCCAGGAGAGTTCCTTGCAAATCTTCCATCAAACAGGTATTTTTTAGACTTGCCGTGATTCAATTTGGAAACAGAGTGTGTGTGAGTAGGAAGTTCCTTTGAACCTGAAAGTCTGATCTGCAACCAGACCCCAGCCCTACCCTACTCCATAGGCCATGAAACATCTGCCAACTAGTGTGTCAGCACAGTGGAGGAATATTGATGCAAAATACAGACATTGATCTCCTTCCCACCATAGACATGGATAAGTGGAGACATACACAAGAGGTGACTCACTCACTGAGTGAATTGGTGGTAGAGCTGGGGCTAGAAACCAAGAGCTGATACATTCTTCTGCCCAAAATATAAGTCCCCAATCTAGCACAGCAACAGCTCATACAACACCAGTGCTGGTCAGGCAAAATGAGAAAGTAGCTTCCACAAGAGGCCAAGAAGTACCCTCACAACTAGGAGCACAAAGAGAACAAAACAAAAACCATAGCTGTACACAAACTCCCAGAAATAGAAAAGAAGTTATATCAAAACTGAGCTACTGGCATTTGAGCCTCATTATCCATGATGACCCTTGCTGGTCCCCCAGCTGAGGTTACAGCTTCCTGCAGCAACAGTTTGGATGGCAGAATTTCACCCCGTCTCAAAGTAACAGCAGTTGGGATGAACCTTACTTAAGCCATACAGTGCAATGGAGTTGTAAGGGACTTTGAGGTAGCTTTTAGTTGTCCTTCTGTCGTAGAGTTCTCTTGCTACCTTGATCGAGCTGCCTGAGCTAACATTCACAAGAGCACTTAGATGCTGAGCTGATACTTTACAGACCTACATTTAAATAACCAAAATTTAAATTCTGCCCATGCAGCTCTGCAGATATCTGAATTCCTTGTGTGCCTAAGCTTCCCCTGTAAGGCTTCTTAAATAATTGTATCACTGTTTCTATCTTGAAAACACTGAGCCGCTCACATCCTATTTCATATTTCAAACAAAATATTGAGACTTGCCTTAATATTTACAAAAATATGTAATTGCAAATGCCCCTTCTCTGGTCCTATGCTGTAAATTTTAGGTTTTTTACACATAATCAGGAAGAAGATGGAGCATATATTTTACTTTGTGACTTGATTGTTTGAGAAGTCTCCTGCTTTATAAGGTGTCCTGGCTCAGATCCTTTCTCTGCTTGAGGAGATGTGAATACATACCTTAAGAGATTACTTTAAGAGCTAAATTACAGGATCTTCTAGGCTGGAGCTTTTCAACTCTGTTGCTGAATCTGTTACTATCTGCAGGACGTAATTAAAGCTTAGTTATGGCAGAGTGAAGTAATGCAAGGATGACTCTTTCACCATGATCACAGCACTCACACATGAGATGAAGTTCTTACTACCTACCCATCTTTTTTATTTGGAAGCAGGATAATTTCATTGATATTTTGTTATTCACTAGGCTCATACAAAAGATGAAAGTTCAAGTTGCCTCAGGAAGAAGTATTTGAATCTTGGTTCTTTGATCCTAGTTGAGTACATTCATTAACTAAAAAAAGATCCCTCTCCTATTTTAGATATAAAAAGCCAGGAGAGGATTCATGTTTACAACGAAAACCTGAGCAGAGACAAGTAACTCCCACTAGCTTTAAGCTCCAAAGAGACACAAAATTTAATATGCCCCTTTCTCCTTGGTATTTCCTCTTGCTTAGATAGTCTTTCTGTTTCAGCCTGGATTATGTGAATCATTCTGAGACATCAGGCTTTCTCCCCATACACTGTACAGATAGCCTAGATACTGAAACTGGGGCTGTAAATATGGCTCAGAGGGAAGTTAAACATGCTTAAAGTTAAGCCTAGCAAAGCTAAGCCAAGGTCTCTCCTAAATCAAGGCTTCATAAAAATGATGTGGTAGGAGGCTGCTTTGGTCAAAAGTATGTTGCATTCCATAATAATTAAGGATGCCACTTTTTTTCCCCAAAACTCTCTAGACAATATACAAGGGTTTTTTTGTTCAATTCCTCAAGTATCAGTCAAGGTGGTTCTACTCAGACCAACCCACAGAGGAAGGAGCATGGAGATATGCTAGTCAGCAAAAGCTAGCATGGAAAGTCACTGATGGTATTCTGACTTTTTTCTCTTGCTGCACCTTATAAAATACAGACTGTTATTTTTCCTTGTGACTGATAGGGCAGTTGCTGATGTAAATCACTATACCCATACCTACCTTAGAGAATTCGTGCTGATGTATACCAGCCTATAAGCATGTAGTTCTTGCTCAGTAATGCAGCATAACCCTTTTGGAAAACTGAACTTTTCACAGATTTCATCAGCTCTGCTTTTTTGCCACCTTTTGGCCACCAGCGTAAGCTCTAGTGCACAAAGCCAATGCAAACACCAAGGCCATGACTTGCAGTTGTGCAACAGAAAATGCTCTTAGCAGTGCTACTGTTGGATGAGATCTGAAATGAAGCAGACAAGAATTTTCTGTCACAAATCACAGCTAATATCATAAAGGAAAGCCAGCTATGCAGACAATTTCCTGCCTTTCAGCTTAGAAAGTCAATAATGGCAGCAGTGAACATTCAGAGGAGGAGTTTTATTATTAAATCCTCAGAACAGCAAAAAAAAGTCTCTTCAGTAAATATAGACATATAAAGTTAAATCCAAAACAAAACAAAATCAGAACTTGACAATACAAAACCAAGAATACCTGATGCCAGCTCTGGAGCAGAAAGAAACACTAAATAATAAATATAAACTCATTACCACAAGTCATTACTAAGAACAGCCACACTACAGCTTTCTACAGATTTTATGTTTTGGTTTACAGCATAACCCTAGATTCACCTGTTTATTGAAACTGTGGAAGGAAATTGTCCTGGAGTAAAGAGAGAGGCAAAGTCTCTGTCTAGTAATTATGAAACGAAGAGATTAGAGACACAGTAAAGATGGATTATGTGGTGATAGTATTAGAGGAGGAGTGCAATGCAGTGACATTATGTAAAGAGTCAAATGGGAGTGGGCTGAGGCTGGATAATATAAAGAGGATGACAACGGAGAGGTGGTATTAAGAATGACCGCTAGATGCAGAGGAGGGTATGGCATTCAGCATACAAGCACAGGAACTGAACAGATCTGGGCTCTTTTTTAAAAGGCCTGAGATAAAACTTGAGTCAATGGGAAGCACAACACACAAGTTAGATCCTGGTTGTTCCTGCTCTGCAAACTTCTCCCATGTAACTGCTTTTGCTGGTTAACATGCTGACATTCCTGCTTGTTTACACCAGTGTAGCACCGGTGAGGCTCTTCAGAGGCACATGGGTGGTTTAAAACATGAGTGAGATGAGAGGACAACTCAACCCATTCCCTCCAGATGGAAGCAGTAGAGTGGTCCAGCTCTTCCTTTTTCCTTAAGATGCCATGCTGGCAAAGCAATGAGAGATGCAACAGGTGACCTGCAAGCCAAAATCTGAACCTTAAGATATCCTAGTCTGTAGACTGAACATTCTGCTCTGCAAAATGGGCATTTCCCACCCCATCAAGCTTTTTTACATTGAGACATCACAAAGCAATTCTATTTTTGCTACAAAATAACATCTTGCTAGTTTCTAGTTGCCTAAAAAAGCATGTTGAATGAGTTTGCAGATAGGGAGGATGCAGAGAGCCAAAACATCCCCAAAAATGAGAGGCTTGACATGTGCCTAACACCTCAGATCCACTGACAATGTGCAGACCTTCACTGATGCAAGAGCTACCCTTCCATGCTAACAATATGTTTGGTTGTCAGACCTCCAGAGAAGCAATTTATCATTTTATGAAGCAGCAAAGTTTTCAAATATGAGAACAACATTGAGGCAAAGGTCTTCAAGAGGAATTCAGGGACCCTTCTGTTTCTTTCTCTGTGTGATGCAGGCTCCACACATAAGGCAAACTTTGAGTAAACTTTTGACTTTTCTCTGCCTTAGTTCTCTATATGCAGAAAAGGGAAAACAATGCTGCCCTTGTTCCTCACCTGTTTATCTCTTTAGACTTTATAATCTTTTGGCCAGAGACTGTCTCTCTCATATTAAGTATACAGGAGCCTTCACCTCTGCTGAGGTCCTGGGATGCTTTAGGTGTCCAATCAATTCATCATCCTGTGCCTCTTATTGTAGTGGGCCACAAAGACAGAGAGAAAGGAATTATCACTATTTTATTAAAAAAGATCACAATCTGATTCATTCCTGAATGGCATAACCAACAGATATATTTATCTCAGAGATTTGCTGAGCAGCCTTAACAGGTGAAAAAACAACCAGCTCCTCCAAGTTAGAAGTCAAGACACCTGTTTCAGTGATGGGAGGGTGTGAGGACAAACAAGAGCAGCAACAGACACTAGCTCTTCCATTCTCCAGACCTTTTCTTGGCTCCCTTTTGTGAAACAGCAACTTGATCATAAGAGTAAGAGCTGAGACACACAGCTTTATAGACAGCACAGAAAATAACACACAGGTTGGAAGGGAAAAGGAGGTCAGAGCCAATTAAATCTCCTAGGCTGCACAGATTAAAGTAGCAATCAATACTCAGAATTCATGAAGTGCTGGGTGATTGTTCAAGACATTCTTTTCCCACTTGTGAACCAGGATTTTTCTTGATAAACAGCTGTAAAGTGAATAGCGTCTTAAAGCCCTAGAGTGTATCTTGGGCTTCAGGAGAAGAGACAGCTCATTGATTTAGCAATTCATGCTTATAGCTAAAATCTGTCCAAGATGGCAGATTCATTCAAGGATAAAGGAGCAAAGGTGAGTGTAAACCATGGGTAATGACCTGGATTCAAAAGAGCTCTCACAACTGCTTTAAACCACTGCAGCTTTCAAGAGACTTTCTTCCCATCTGCAGTGTCTCTTTTGCTCTGCTCAGGCTCACAGGATGTCCTCTCGTGTTGTGTGTACACATGTGGTGGTGCAGAAGTAAATGCAAATTTCCCAGCCATTGTTCAAGGCTTGAGGAGCTGCCTGTTGCTGGTGTACGTCCTCATCCTCAGCAGGCTGCAGCCGCCCAGTGCCACGTTGCTTGAAAACCTAAAATGCTACAGTGTGGTGATGAAACTGGCCCAGGACCTTCATAAAACTATATTCAACAGTGCCAGTGTCCTAAAAAAAAAAAACCAAAAAAAACCCCAACCAAACAAAAACAAAAAACCCAGAAGAAAACCAAACAAACAGCCTGTGTGAGTGAATAAAACGTGCAGAACAGAGTTTCTTCTCCTCCAGAAAAATCATAGATTCATACGGCAGGCTATTGCCTCTCTGGAGAGGTCCACAACCTCTGAAGTTAATGTATATTCCAGCTAATGGGAATTGTAATCATTGGCACCAGGCCCACATTTAGCTCAGTACCAGCCTTAGCACAAGGGAGCCATTCAGAGGCAGCTCACATCCAAGGGCAGGAGAAATGAGCTGCCAGTTGTGTCAGACATGTTGCCTCAGGGGAAAATCGAGCTCCTGGTGCTGCTGCCCACTTCATTTCTCTGATCCCTTCCAGAACAGGCTGCCTCTATTGTGCCTAGCACCCACAAACCACCAAAATTAATAGTGTAGTGTTCTTACTGTGTGTCAAGATTTCTTGACTGTGAACGTCACGGTGCAGGAGCGACAACACAACCAAATTACCTTTCTCATTGCTGAGGTGGGTGTGGGCTGGTTTCTCTCTGAAATGCTCTCAATTTCCTCCTTCCTTAGTTTGGCACAAAAGCTTAAAAGCAAATGTAATGGAAAAACCAGCATATTTTCACCTCCTTTTTTTCTTTTCTTGAAGAACTATAAGTGTAAGTGTATATACAAGGGCGTGTGTATGCATGTGAAGAGAGAGAGCATACTGCTTAAAGCAGCTCACTCAGCAAGAGAGAAAGCTGTTTCGTAGCTGCACAGCACAGTAGTATGGAATTGCTTGCACTGCAATGCCCTTACCCCTCTGATATTTGCACTTGTCTTTTGTCAGAAGCTGTATCAGCTGCTCCTTGCATCCTGGACTGTGCTATCAAGTGCCGAGAGACCAAAAGAACAGTCTAATTAGCTTGACTAGCACCAAACCTCCAGTGAGCTAAAGGTACTGCCCACGCTGAGAGAGACCTAGCTTGTGTCTGTAAGCCAAACAATTCCCTGTTGCTAAGCTGCTTTAATTCAGTGGGGTCTGAAGCATTACTGCTGTTTACAACTGTTTCTGTCATATACAGTAGCAAAAACTTTAGTGGAGGCCAGAATGACCCTATTTCTTGTAGGTCACCTGTGGCTAAAACAAGAAAAGTGTTTATGGGCAATAATAGCCATACTGCAGAAGAGAGGGAAAAAGTATTGTGTCCCTTTTCTTAACAGTAAAATCTATGACATTCAGGTAATCTAGGTAGGTAACTGTATGATGAGTATGCTTCTACTTGGAAACATCATTTAAATGAAACTGAAGTTTCTCTCATATGAGGAAAATGTGTATACCAATTCTGCAAACAAAAAATTGTAAACCTGAGTACTGTTGGTCAAAGTTGAGAGAGCATCCAGTCCTCAGTGAATTAATGAAATGGTTCCTACAAGTTATGGAAAACTTGAATTCAAGTCCTTGTAACTCCCACATCTAAGACAAGAATCTTATCTGTCTGTTGCCTGCATGAGGAGAGTCCTCCATTGTAAGCCCTCCATTTCCTTCAAGCAAACCAGTATTATCTGAGTCAGGGATCCTAACTTGGGTGCTTCATATCCCATGAGTATGTTATAACCTAAGTTAATGGCTTCCTCATTTCTTAACAATTACACAAAGCAAAACCACTTCAACAAAAGAAGAGTGATGTCAAATCTCTTGCTTTTTGCAAAAGGTGTTGGATTTATCTTAAAGCAGACAGAACATTTTTTACAATGGAAAAACCTTTGCAGGGCAGGGAACCTGGTTTCCTTCAACATTAACTGTGCCCCTGTAACAGGAGATATGATAAGCAGAACTAGGCTTCATGAACCTCATTAAGTGAGGTTTCAGTACTAAAATCCAAACCAAAAATAACTTGGATATAGTACTTCTTTTGGTTGAGCTTACAAAGCTCAAAAAGATTATGCAAACAGTTGAAGAAATTCTTCCAGTTTGGCTTCTCTTGGAGCCAAATCATTATATCAGGCTCCACAGAAAGCAGTAGTATGTTTTTATCTACAGATACAGGTTTTATGAGTATCCTCTTTTGAGAAACATGCAAATGTCTAATGTAAAACAAGTGCCTATCTGTCTGCCTCTTTGATACATCTGTGTTCACACAGCTATAACACCCTGTCTTTAAATCAGTCTTCAGATATTAGGTTTCATCAAGCAGGATTTATGTCTCTAATAATGTGGATCTGCCTGGAAGAGCTCAGCATCAAGAGGGTGCATTGATACTGCTATCCAGACTTCAGGAAAGACAAATGCATCTGGCCTACAGACTGTAGGGGCTAGGTGCCATCGACAGAGTCAGAGGAAGATATGATGGGACTTAAGAAAACCACACCAGACCCATCCCACTCTTTGTACTAGGTCCCCACTTGTAGGAGCCCACAGTAGGACAGCCATGAAATGCTGCTGACATGGTGGGATTAACTGATACAGAAGAGGCTGGAAAACTCTTACTGTGCTCTCATGCAGAAACCGGGTGGTCAGAAAAGCATGCAGAGGTATAATGGAGAAGAAATGTGGAAGAACACTGACAATTGCACGTGCACTTCTAGCATGAAGCAAAGGTTTAAGCCAAACTACAGAGCATGGCTAGAGATGAGAAAAAACCCACAGAAAATCCCTTGTAGCACAACATTCTAAAGATTTAGTCACAATGTGACTTAGGAGCTTTACAGCCTCATGATACTGGGCATTCGGCGCCTGATTTTTCCACTGGTTATCACAGGAGCAAATTTACAAAGGGCCTGATTGGGCCATGAACATCCCCATCCCTCCTAGACACCAGGGGAAGCCTGTGCTCCACACTGGGGAATGAGGATAGGTTTCCCTGCTCCAGCCAGTGTGGTTTCATTCACTTCCTGTAGCCTCATTACAACTCTGGGCTACTAACCTGTCTGTCTTCCTGGCCATTTTGCCAGTCAAGCTGGCACAGGTGGGAACTGCTTGGCTTCACTGGCCTGGAGCTGCTTCTCCTTCAGGACAGTTCTTATGCCTTGCACTAACAATAGGGTGCAGGGCTGGTTGGATACAGAAAGCGTGTGCAGCAAATTTTATCTGAAAAGAGGTAGGCACCGCTACAGTGATCACAACAGTGCTATGCATAGTGTGTGCTAGCAAGTTGTTTAGGAATCAGCAGCACTTGAAAAAAGGAGTAGGAAAAAGAGTAGGAAAAAGTGTCCAGACAGTGCTCTTGAGACAACTTCTATGCCCCAGTAATAGACTGAGATTGTAGTGAGTATAGAGCCTGTGCTGCTATGAAGGTCATTATTATGTTGTGTGTATAACTTTTTGACCATTAAACTAAAACAACTGGAACAGATGAGTGGAAAGTTCCAAAATTATGTGCATTTCCCTTCTAAAAGGTCGCTCTGTCTCCTCACA
>JAVSBS010005496.1:37694-49644 GCA_033124195.1 Coracias cyanogaster | reverse complement strand
CAGTGGGCAGTGGAGGAGCTGGGCCCCCAGGAACCGATGGCAGGAGTGTCTGCAAGAAGACTCCTGAGGGGCTGTTGGTGAGTTCAGGGTTGGCCTGTGTGACCAGGCAACTGATGGCAGCATAAAGTGATGATGGCTGAACCAGCACAACACTGACTTGCACATGAGAGTACATTTCTATATGGAAAGAATCCAGGTGGTACTTTATCTGTGATGTACTCTCATGTGAACGTTAAGCATGATATATGAATGATAGGGCAAATGATACAGAAGGTACGGGGAAAACCTGAGCTGTCACAGTTAGGATAGATTTTAAATTTCTCTGATCTTTTTATTTGCCGTAGGAAAGTGTTAAAATGGCAGTAAAATTTCTGATAGGGGAAACATTTCTACAATTCACCTTAAGTAGCTCAGCTGTGGCAGTTCAATGGTTAGGCAGCCGTGACTGTGCAGAGCTTCCAGGTGTTTGCTGTGCTCCAGCAATAGGTACTCCACCCTATTTGAAAACAGCTTCCAGAAGGACTTTTTCCATCATTTTCCCTGGCACTGGAATTTGGTTGACGGGCTTGTAGCTCACTGGATGAGCTACAAGAAGGACTTCCTGTCCTTCTGAAACTAAGTACCAAAACATGACTGCCCAGCAGTGAGCTTAACTGAAAAAAACCATTACGTTTAGTAAGTCTGGTAGTACCAGGATGAGTCTTTGCCTTACGTTGCCCTTTGTCTCCAAAATGTCTTTCCTCCTGCATTTTCCTGTGTGGCATTTAGGCTAAGTTTTCATAGTCTGTGTGTTTGTAGAGAAAAAAAACTGTTTAGTGCATCAGATACCAGTTTTAGGGAAAACACTTTGTTTGGTAGAAAATCACTTGGAATATGTGCACATTAAATTATTATTTTTTTGCTTGAAAAGTGTAGTTTTCATTACATAGTCCTTAATTTTCAGGGTAGCATGAGTTGATTTTGGTCGTTACTCCTTCCTTAACATCATCTTAGTATGTGTGAACATATATATAGAATAATACTTCTTAAAAAGATGCTACTCACTTAAGCTGTAAACAATTGCTATCCAGTGATGCTAATTATAATATGCAGATGTGAGAGAGATATTTGGGAACACTGTATAAGTGTGGAGAGAATCTCTTCTTAAATCTTGTTCTGAAAATCCAAACTGGAAATGTATTGGAGAATTTATCTTCCCTTAACATTTTCTTGCCAGTGCTTGCTAGTGCAGTTGATTTAGCGATGAGAACCACAGCAGTAAAGCCACTGTGGTTCTTTACTGAGAACTCTCTTCTTAGCAATAGAAATAACCCAGATTGATTTGATTTTACTCTGTTGGAAGCAACTATCACAAATGCATTGCCACCTTGAGGCAGAAGGAAACATGCTTGCAACGGCAGAAGGAAATAATTCTCTTCTAGCTTTGAAAGCAGAGGAAGCTGCTGCATTTAAACAGAAGTGTTAGAGCTCTGTTTTCTTTCCAAAAAAGACGTAGAAGAAGTTGTGATTTCTATTTTAGGTGGTTTCATGCTCAGAAAATCAAGGGAGCTAGGGATCAAGGGATTTGTGAGTAGTGGATTTTTGACCTGTACTGTATCTGTCTAAGCACACTGATCCTTAAAATTAAATCTTAGGAATTTTTATGTGTTGGCAATGGAATGATATCAAATTGCTGGAGAGTTGGTTGGTTGGTTTTTTTTTTTGATGCTCGTATTTGTTTGGAGTGTGAGAAGTGAAAAACACATAGTCTAATGAGAAACTTACTTCATAGGATGGATTCAGTAGAGGATGGTAAGCCTAGTTTTAAAACACGGTGCTCTTGCTACAAGAGTTCATGCAGCCATTTAAAATAAACACAGTTAACTGGGAAAAGCTAGTAATAATGAGGAGAGGAAGATGTCCAGCTCCCATCACGCTCACACCGTTCTGTTAACAGCTACGGAGTTCACTGCTCTTTTTCCTACCAATTTCTTTCCCGTTCCCTGTATTGTTTGATTCACCAGGTATTCACTTTCTGAACCAGGCAGCTGCGATGCATGTGCACGGGCACTAAATGTAAAAGAGTGAAATGCCAGAAATTAATACCAGGGCCATAGGTGTGAAAATCCTTAGATGAATTTACTATCTGTATAACTACAACTCCTGCTTTGTTCATGTATCTTTGAACAGTCTTTGTTTCATATGGGAACTAAATTTCAAACCATTCTTTCTATGAAAGGAAAAAAGTATTGCTGCTGATTGCGAGGCTTTCACGTTGCTGTTAATTAGTAATTCCTCCCCAAACTTTATAAATTTCAACTCGAAAACGAATAAATGCTTCTCAAAATCTGCTTTTTGCACCATTGTTACAAATTCCTGAGATTTTTAATTGTAAGGTAAGCTCAGGATATTGACTGGTGTGATGTTTAGAGACATTTTGCTCTACGATGCAGTTTATAATCTTCATGATGAGAAGCTATTTCCCTTTACTATGTCTTTTGCAGCCCAAATTGTTAATGTGGTTTTAAAGAGTAGGAAGACCAACAAGTTGATGTAGCGCACTGTTCGTGTTGGAAGGGCAGAGGTGGTTGGCAAAGCCATCAGTCCCTTCTGGGATGGATAGTATTCCCATTTTCCCCAAAGAATGGTTGAAGGCAAACCTGGGAGCGCATTTTATTTCCCCTCCTCAAAGGATACGTACTGCTCTCTCCAACTATGGTGGCTGGGCACCTACGTTTCAAAAATCTGAAGCTATTCAGGGTCTTTTACAAAAATTCACTCCATGCAACGCCTGGGACAGCTTAGTATTTGTTCACCACACAGGTTACTACGCTGTTGAGAGATTTGAGGTATATTTAAGCATGCTGTGGGGAAGGCACAATCGAAATTGAATATCTCGTTGCTAAACTGTTGGTGTGTATGACTCAAAGTGACGTACCTTTTATGCACCAAGATACAACTCTGGTTTTTGGAACAGCATAATACTGTGACTATTAATTTTTATTGAGATATGGTTTCAGAAGTCCATATTGCTTTGGAGAGTTATTTAAAGCCCTGAACAAGTAGTCTGCCTCCTCCTCCCCATGTTTTTTCCTTGTGTTTCTCACTCTTGCTACGCAAGTAGCAGCAAGCTGAGCAGGCAACGGCAGATTTTGGCATTTAGATGAGACTTCTTGAAAGAATGCGGTCATTTTATAGTTTCCTTGGGACTTCTAGGCCACATGAAATCTCTTCCAGCTATCCCTGGAACCCCTTAGCAACCTTGGCAACGGAGAGACATCATCTGAGTTTCAGGGAAACTCCAATTGCACTTTAATATTAGGATTTATGGCTCAAGCAATGTGCCACTGGAGGGAGACAGGATCCACACGTTTGCTCCGTGTATTGGCATAACAAGGAGAGACTTTTCACCGTTCGCAATGATGGCACCTGAAAAGAAGTTCTAGATAAACTCGAAGAGCCAATTTGTGCATAAACTGATTAAAATTCTGAGGAACATTTAAGGAATTGCAGATACTAGCGGTGACTCCAGACTGTCAGCTGCTCTAGAGGTCAAATCTGTGAGGCAGACAAAAGCTGTTAAAAAAATCCATTTGTTTCACATGCAATTAAAAATTGGCACAAAAAATACGAAGTGATATATGGATATTAATGAGGAAGCAATAAAAATGGGCCTTGTGCACAGTGAGGATAGCCAGTAAATGAAGCAAGTAAATATTCGACACTATGCCTGGGACAGTCACAAATGGGTATATTAGGCCGTGTAAATAGAGGCACTGAAAATATATAGTTATTTTAAGAATTGCTAACAGGATTCTTATTAATCCTGTTATTCCAGAGGAATGAAAGAAAAAAATAAAAAGAAAAGATTACCACGCTAGTGGAATGATGTGCAGGAAAATCTGTTATTTACCGTTTAAAAAAAAAATGGAATGCATCATCTAAGTAATCTAAAGATTATTTTTTGAAGACTTTTATGAAAAATGCTTCCTAATCCCCCAGACATTTAGGAGACTATTTGCATCCTAGAACTAGAATAAAAAAAGGAAGGCTTGGAAAACATCAGCAGGGAAGTAGTAATGGCTAAAGTGCATTGCGGGCACCCCACAACCTACCGTTGGAGGGACACCACGCTGTAGGAGTTGACTGTGAACCTCAAAAGGTCTTCACTTACGGCTTTTACAAGAAATGGAGTTGGGCTCATACACTTTTTTCTCCCTCACAAGTAAGTCTGGAGGAGATCGCCACTGAAGTTCTACCCTTGAAGGTATTATCTTAACTAATGGAAATATAACATGAGGAAGAGGCAGAAAGGAACTGAAAAGGTGCCTTCCTCCAGGGTGGTAGGAGAAAGCTGAGGACTGTGTAGGCATCTAACAACTACTGCTGCTCTTACCTCTTCCTACCCCGTGCTTTGTATCTGCTCACATATAGCTTGTAGGACACTTGTTCAACCATATGTGATTTATTTGCAACGGCAGTGTGGGAAAGGGAGAAAAACCATGACAGAAAGCAAGGAGAGGGAAGCTGGGAGGAGAAGGTGGAAGGTGCCTGATGACAGGTGCCGGCACGTTGCCCTAGTGTATGTGGGAAAACAAGTTCCCTCTCCCAGTATGAACGGTCACCAGCTGCCGGGCAGCTCGCAGCAAGGATCCAGCTCCAGGAGAGCAAGTGGGAAAGCTGAGGAGATGTGTGTATTGGCAGCTGTGCTTTCTAATGCTTTCTGCTCTGAATGTCTATGCTACTTTTTTGACCATTCCTTCCTTAAGGATAAAGTATCTCCGTCGTCTTAGCGTAGTTTTATTTAGGCCGTTGGGGCTGGGTTGATCGTCAACTACTTTACCTGGCATTGCGTAATTGTTTCTTCCTTATCCTTTATAGAATATTTATATATGCATACAAACACATGTATATACGCACTGAAGTTACATCATCAAGAAGATAGGTGACCAGATGAGATAGCATGTTTTCTTAACTTCAGATTCCATCATTTGGGGATAGAGTGCATTTTCTTTTCTCTGAAATAAGTCTTTTAAGAAATACACTTATTCCTGTGTTAATGTTCAATTATTCCTGTGTTAATGTTAAATTCCAGAAAATCTTGTAACGCAGGAATTCCTTAATATTAATATTTCTAAAGATATCTTCCTTAACTGTGTTCGCCGCTTTAGATTTCCATATGCTAACGTATTTTACCATATGGATGTTTCTAGACAGCTACTTTAAACACCGAGGCTCAAATAAACTGAGCATTCTGCGACCATTTGGACCAGAAGCCTGGCTGCGAGAATATCTTTTTATGCCATCAGAGAACAGAGGCAATAACGTGTTTTGTCACACCAGTGCCAAGCAGCCACGACTGCTTCAATTCGGGACTGTAAATAAGGATAAGGAAAGAAAATATCTGACTATCACAAGGAGAGAGACGATAAAATACTTGGAGTAAATTTGTTACAAACTTATGTTGATGCAGTTTGGGATAGAGGTTGACCAATCTTTTATTTATTTATTATCAACCCATGTGAACTTTTCCAAGGACATTTGAATCAAGAAAATGCAGCTGAATTTGTAAAGAATGGGAGGCAGAAGCTGGTTCCTGGTGATTTTGCACTTAGGGTCTGTGTTCACACATTGATATTTTAGCTGAGCAAACACAAAACGTTTCACACAGGCCAGAACTCTAAAGTGTTTGTTTTTTTTAAAGAAGTGTTTGTTTTCCTTCATATTTTTTTTACTATTATTATTATTTTTTGAAGCAAAATCTTGTTTAGGAATTAAAAATCAAATGCTTCATTTGAAAATTAGAGAAATGACATCTGGCTCCTCAAAATAACCGTTTAGTTTTTGACCAAATGCTTTTACGGTTTGACACAAATTTACAAATAATAGAAATTAAGATGAATCTTGATTCATCAGCCAACTAAAACATTTGGTCAACGTCCGTACTTTCAGTAGCTCCCTTAGTGTCAAGAAGACAAGGTCCTGAATACGATTCCTAAATGCTATTTTTTTTAATTCTAGCACTTTTGTTATCTTGAACTCAGTTTTACTTTAAGTTTCTGCCAGGACTGTGGCATAAATTAAAGGTTTTTTCATTGCCCAGCTCCTTTTAAAAAGGACTAGGCTCACAGCAGAATCGTAGTGAACGTTGAGTGGCTTGTTTACTAAAATTTGCCAGTTGGGTATACAGTTCCCGTCACTCTAAAAACAATTCATGGTTTTAAAATACTCTAAATCCCTTTGTGGAAAATAATAAAACAACATGATGACTCTGAGAGATGCTCACAAAAAAGGTATAGTGAAAACTGGTACTTTCCCAGCCTGGAGGTCTACATGAACTGGTTTATCCATCTGTGAAGGTGAGCGGAAGGGAGGTGGAAAACGATTGCGGCAGTTAAAGCGGTGACAAAGGTATAGCGAGGGCACTAACCTTCGGTGAGCTACAGCCTCATGGAGGAAGGCAGAAAACGTGGCACGTCGTAAGGGATTACAACCGAAAATGATCTGTTCTGTGTCTTGATCTTCACAATCGAGTAGATAAGGTGTTCCAGAGCTGTCATATTTACCATCACATATAAAAGTGGGATGTGTAAGCAAGGTTCTGGCTTTGTAGATGGCTGCCTCTTTCATCAGTGGAGAGGGACAAGGTGTCTTGGAAGTGTAGGTTGATCACCCACCGTTTGCATCAGTCTTACCAATCCCTTTTTGCCCTAGTTCTGTAGATCGCTTGGAATGACCAGACCAGGATTCTCAGTACTGGTGTATCACTGGTAACTGTATTTTGCTATTTCTGTAACTCCACTTACCTGCAGATTTTCAAGTAGTAAGTTTAGATCACAAAAAGGTCACGTGTGTAGTCACTGAATAAGTTGGTTGTTAAAAAACCAACAGCTTGAGTTTGTCAAACGCAACTCCAAGTAGTAAAATAGTAGTAACGCACTTTTTTTAAGCCAGAGAGAGGTGGTTTGTTGCTTTTTGTTGGTGTTTTTTGTATACACTGGCTTAAATTTTTTACTTTAAATGCATAGTTGTACAGGTGCAAGTAGAAGTAAGAACTGAGTGCATATTATCAAAATACAGAGTTGAAGAATGCGAGACTAAATGAGTTGGCATCAGGTGGGAAAAGGGAAGAAATAAACAAAAACCTCGTCGGTTTTTTGTGTTCTCTCCATCCTATTGTACCGAGTACTGTAGATTGGAGGTGTCAGACAGAAGCAAATTGTCCTTCCGATGAAGGGGGAACATGCAAGATGTGATTCTGAGGGACAGACACAGCATCAAAGGTGTTTGTGCGTTGGAACAGCCATCACTTCATGCTCCTGGCTGGCTGTGAGGAAAAATACCTACCTTCAGCTCTTTGAACATTTCAGATAAGCCTTTAAAATAAGCCCAGGATATCAGCAGCGTGATGTTTGTTTCCCAAATTAACTTCTCCAAGACAAATCCATCACAGGGAAGAGATTATAAGCTTATGCTTGAAGTTCTAAAACAAATTTGCTTTATTACTTTGCCTTTCTCCATCTCCTCTTGCATGTATTTATGGAAATTATCAAGGAAACTCTTCTGATTTTTGTCTCTGTTGAGCCCCTTATGGAGCTGGATGTTATTAGTAGCTCCTCACCTAGTAACGTGAGCTTCTTTAAGCTGTCAGGTGGAGTCTCAGTGAGTTGTAACTGAGAACAACCAGAAAACCTCAAATGCCCCTTAAAAAAAAAAAAATTTAAAAAAAAATCTGAAGCTCTGAGGTTGTTTGGTTAAGTTGTCGCTCTGAGCTTGCTACAGGAATCTCAAAGGTTCTTGGCACATAACCCTGGGTAAGTGCCAGGTTCTTGGTCAGGTTCCAAGCAAATTCCAGCTACCATTCAGCAGTAATTAGCTCTGAGACACATAGTCAGATGGTACATACCAATTTATCATCTTTGCATCAATGCAAGGGTGCCCTGCCAGCTGCAGAGCTATGACCATGCTCATGCAGTGTCCAGGTCCACAGAACAAGTCAATGACTGCTCTACCTACCCTTATGGACCAGAGCAAATTCCTCCTCAGGAGTCTCAGTCTTTGAGACTGCAGTGAAAATAATAATAATAGTAATAAAAAAATATGGGTTTGGGGCACTCACACTGGAGAGAACTATAATGCTCAATATTCTGAAACAATTTATGACTGGGCAGTGCTGAGATAGGATAAGCTTATCCACATCTGTATCTTTGTTGAAGGTTGAGTGACTAATATGTGATCCAGTAAAAATAACATTATATACTTTATTGTCTGTCATTCTGGAGTGTTGACCTATACTGTCAGTTACAACATTGGAAGGAGTAAGTTGCACAAGATTTCAGTCCTTTATATTTTGAGAATACTATTTTTAAAAAGGTAATTATCTTCAAATTGTGTCTTTATTATTATTTATTCTTCCTAAGCATTCAGGTTTTATTCTGCTTGTGAAGGGTAGTATTTAAATTATTATGCGGGCAGCATGAAATCAATGCTGTCTTCAGTTAAGGACTTATTTGTCTAACAGAATGATAGGTAATAAGTTGTCACTTGGAACCTTCATTAAATTCTGGTTTTAGTGGAGGGATTTTTCTAGAGACAATCCAGTTAAATTTTAGAAATGTTTTTCAATTTTCCTTTAGGTCGTTAAGCAATAAATATTTTTTAAAATAAACTATAGTAGAGATACTCAGTGGATATTCGCTGGAAGCTGGACCACATTTTTGGTAGTATTATAGACAAGTAAGAGCAGCTTTTCAGAGAACCTTATTGTACTTGTGACTCTCCTTAGAAGACTGATCTGTTCATTAAATAGCAACGGTAGCTCTATAGGGCAGTCACTGTTGGGGGTTTTTGTGAAAAAGGAGGAAAAAAAAGATTTTTACACACTGTCAGACCTGAAACTGGAGCACAGCCCTCCTGGTTCTGCAGCCAAGGCACCATTCCCTGTTGATGTGTCAGTCAGCCAGTAACTCAGGAGGTCCTGCTGGAACCCTGCCTTGGATTTGGCAAAAGCCTATAAACATGGAGCTGTGGTGGGTTTAGAAAAATACAAAAGAATGTGCTATTTCACATAATGAATAACTAAATGGTGGAACTCACCGCTAGAGGATGTGGGAGGCCGAAAGTATAAATCCACTCAATTAATTACGGACAGGTCAATTGTGGACTGTTAAACACAAGAGTCCACACATAACCTGTGGTTCCAGCTGGTTTCTGCTGGAGTGTTTCTGTTCAGCCTCTACTGGCAAGTTCCCTGTCCCAGGGTGTCCACCCTGCCTGTGCAGTCTCCTCTGTCCCTACCGTAAAGTAAGATTAAATATATGCCAGCTCTTCAGAACATGCTTTTCTTAAACAGAAAATAACACGCTAGGGGCTGACTGCTACAGATCCGTAGTTTAAGTGGTATCTTTAATTCTTTAATAGCAATTATTCAGCTTTTACATTATTCTGCGCATGGATTGGTGAGGGAAGTTGTGCCAGAACTTGTACAGGCACGGAAACGTAATAGTCCTTGTTTGGGTGCTGGCATTATCAGGTGAGAGTTTCAGAGAATTACACAAATAAATGTGAGAAAACAACTAAATATTAGTTAGCTGGACAGTCAACATGACAAGTTCTTCTGCAGAACAGGGTGCATTAAAGTAAGGCTCAAACAATATTTTTATTTGCCTGAAAGTATGTAAGATAGTGCTTTACATTAAAACTTCTCTAGACCAAAGATTTGTAGCTCCCTGTGCTGTCTCCAGCAGTGGTCCTAAGAGGATTCCTAGAGGATATATGATACTTGTCCCCTGAACTCTTTCCTATCTTCTAGTCACTTATTTTTCCAGCAACAACTTTCTTAAACCACAGAGGCCTAGTTTCCTAAAGAGCTTTTGGTGACAGATTTTCTCCAAAATGCTTTTGAAAATCAAAACCAGGCTAACTTCACTTTCAACCGCATGGTTGCTGACCAATTAAAAAAAAAATTAGAAGCAATAATCTCTCTTGGTGGAGGTTTATATTTTCTTCAGTCATGTTTCCCGTGCCAAATATAGGGGGAACAGGCTCTGGAAATAGAGATTAATTCTGCACTGGTAATGCTGTAGAAACTTTATTGGCTGCTTAATTTTTGAAATGGCAGCTGCCAGTGGCACGATTCCTGCAGCTGGGCCAGAATCCAATGTGGAGATGCCTACCCGCGGCCCTATGCCAGTGTGGTTGAGAAGGGGAAATATGTTCTTTACCTCTGGCGAAGTCAACACTGCAGACTTTTGCTTAATTTGCCTTTGGGCTTTTATGCCTTTGGCAGTGTCTGGAGAAAGGCAATGCTGGGTTAGGAGTTTGGAAACCGCTCTTACAAATACTGCTTTCTGCTCTCCATGACGGGTCAAGAGAGATCGTTTTCTTACCACCACTTGCTGGCTGCAGTCACCAAAAAATAGAGGTTGTATGAGTAGGAACCGCAGCCATAAAAAAGATTACTGAGGTGCAGTGCCGTCTTCCCCAATACAGTTGGAGGAGGGCAGTAATATGGTGGGGTTCCAATCTGAGAAAGTGTGAATCAAATATGTAGTGCGTTGATTGCCCCAAAGAGCCTTTAATGCTGGTGCTGCTACTGTAGAAACTGTAAGAACAGACAAACAACAGCAAAAAAAAAGTAAGAATGAAGAGTTCATTTTAAAAGAGCTGTTTCCACTCTGTATAGAGAGTGCCTGTCAACCTCTTCACACCCCATTCTCAGGAAGAAAATAGAGTTATTAGATCTCACTGCAGAATGCAGCCTGGGGAAAAAAAATAAAACTTATATTGGTACATGAAGCCAAATCCCTTATATATATCCCTTAACACAAACTCTCCAGTCAAGGGTAACTTGTTTAATCAGGAGTTAATGAGATCTTTGTGTGCATGCGCAAAGACAGAATGACAAAGGTTTGCGTTACATACTAAGTCCTGATCTCTCCCATCTGTGAATCAACAGGATCTTCAGACCAACTCAGCCCCGTAGTGCTGTGACCTAAACGGGGAACTTCCCTGTCTTTGCAACAGTGTGTAGGATCTCTATATACTCTTATTTTACCATATTTACTGCAATTGTCCTAATATCCACATGCCACCATTAGGGTTCCTTCTGTGAGATATTTGCAGTCAGGAAAATCTTTTGTTGTGAAAGGGATTTCTGAAGTGAACAAAGATGTAATGAGCTTAGATAAGTTTTTGTGAGATAAATTTTTTTATTTACTGCTTAGAAAATTTGAATATGTTCCTAAGGGGTATTTTGTATTTAGGTGAGAATTTATATCATAAATTTGATTATTCCGACTGGGCTCAATTTTCAAGTCTGAAAAATGTAAGGGAGGATTTTTTTGCTGTTTCTTTTTTTTTCCTTTTAACTCTGCATATGCTGTCCTCAAGCCCATAATTTGCCTGATGTAGTAGAATATGTATTAACTCCTCATACACTTCAAACTTTAACTCTATAAATATTTCTGCAAGAAAAAAAAAGCCAATAAGCAAGTCTTTCTGTTGCATTTCTTGTTTTCACATGGATCAATACTATAAAAACTAGCAAGGTAAAATCTTGGCCCCTGGAAATTTCCATTAAATTTTGTGCCTTAACATTGCAGAAACATTATCTGTTTAAAATGAGCTGTAAAATTTTAAAACACTCAGTAGGGAGGTAGCATGTTCATTCTCTTTTGGTTTAAATTTCCTTTTTTTTTTTTGTAACATTATATAGTGACATGTAAGATTTCCATAGAGAAAATTCCCCACTGCAAAGTAGACCTTAAAAGATGTTAAATGTGAAATACAGAACTTGAGGAAAATCTTCAGGTCTGAAGTGCTGGGGCCTGAGCTGTGGGCCCCAAGTTGGAGCTGACCTGTGGATGAGTCCCAGCCTAGCAGAATGTTTTGTGGTTTCTGTTGGCTTCGTGTTCCAGAGGCAGAACCTGGCCCACCTGTGGCTCTGTGGCTCTGCCCTCACCCAGGTGGT
>JAVSBS010005496.1:26352-36762 GCA_033124195.1 Coracias cyanogaster | reverse complement strand
CCCAGGAACCGATGGCAGGAGTGTCTGCAAGAAGACTCCTGAGGGGCTGTTGGTGAGTTCAGGGTTGGCCTGTGTGATCAGGCAACTGATGGCAGCGTAAAATGATGATGGCTGAACCAGCACAACAAGGTCTCAACGTGGTCTGGGATCTTCAGTTCCCACAGGTCCCACTGAGATTGACGGGGGACTCATGGAGATCAGTGTTGTGCCATTTGATATTGGGTACCCTACTGAAGAACCTTAATGTTGTGTTTCTAATTCGCCCTATAAGCAACAGAGAGAAAATAGGCTCTTCTGGAGGGTAATTTATCCCACTTGATGATTGAGTAACTTTTGAGGAGGGGCCAATCTCTCTCCTTTGGCTACAGGAGAATTCAGGAGAGTATATTCTTCATTTAAGAGCGCTCATTAGGCTCTAACCTGGGTGGCAGGCAGACTTTGGCGTCGTGGCTATATTGTAATCACGAGCTGAAAGGAGCGGTGACTGACTGAGAGAAGCCTTGACTGACTCAGGAATCCTGAAAAAACTCCCAATATAGTGATAGCTTCTGTGAAAATGGTGCTTTTGATGTGACACCTTCTTTGAATGGTGCAAATGGCTTGTTCTACAGGCAGAAGCTCGGTTTTCCTAAAGTGAAATGAATCCACTCTGGGAGTATCTTTCTGGCATTGTATTAGGCACAGACGTACTGAGCAGGGAGCGGGACTGTAAGCCACCTTTTTACCTGCTCCTGGTAGCAGTGTTTCATTTTTGCTCCAATTCAAGCACGCCAGCATAGCTTCTCCTTCCCCAGCACGGCTGGATTCAGCCCTGTAGTACGGCACCCTTCTTACATGGATGGAATAGTTGTAGCCTGCATTGGTTCTTTAGCATTGGTCCCACATCCTTAGCTCTCTGGAGAAGGGTCTGGGAGTCCTGGTGGACAAGTTCACCATGAGCCAGCAATGTGTTCTTGCAGCCAAGAAGGGCGATGGCCTCCTGAGGTGCAGTAGAAGAGTGTGGCCAGCAGATCAAGGGAGATTCAGTCACCTCTGCCCTGGTGAGGCCTCATCTGGAGTCCTGTGTCCAGTTCTGGACTCCATAACGTTTTTTAAAATTGACTTTGTTGTGAGGCTGCTTAACAAACTAGTACAGATTTGCCTATATTATGCAGGCACGTTGCATGACCTTGCTGTGGAACTGTCATTAAAAATGGTTGAGTATACTACCGCTGGGTTCTCAGTGCCATGAGACTTCTGCCTAAATGAAAAAGAGTGTTGTTTGAAAATAATCTTTAAAGTATGATTTTTCCAGCCTGTCTTTCTCTGAGTTGCAAATTTTCGCAAACCAACAGGCTTTTTGTCGGTTAGTATGGCATTTGAAGGTGAGGAAGTACTTCTTTTCTAGCCTCTGAGTGGTTCGTATGCAGTTCCACCTGATTATGTCACTTATTTTTAGTGATATTTAGGAAGTCTTCTAGTTATTACTGCGTATGAATAGTGCCTAGCACTAAGTTACTTCATTCATGCACCTGAAACCTTTGGATCAGCAACCTACAGCATCAACTGTTTAAATAATATTGCATATACAATACACAACGTTTGACTTTGGTCAAACTTTGCTTCAGTCGGGGTTTATTTATCACTTTAGCATTCATTGTTGGGCACTTGGACAGTGTCTAAATTGCAGAAAGAAACGGAAATGCCTTTGTGCAAAACTTAGTATGAGTGTTAAGGTGTTTTCAGTAGAAGGGAGAATTTAAGATCAAATAATTCCCATGCTTCTACAACTGTATTTTATTCTGTTTCAAACTCCATTCTTTTTAGACACTTTCTTAAAAGTGCAGTGTCTAAGAGGAGGTTTCTTAAGAAGATTGCTTAAAAAGAATTCTTGAGAACTATTATTTTTAAAGGAGTTAGCTTAAATAACATTGAATCTAACGCTACATAACCTGAGTATAGTTTCCTCTTAATTTCTGAATGAAGTGAATTCTTTGAATAATGATTCATGGCCAAAACATTTACCCCTTTTTTTTAAAACGTATTTGCAGTCAGGGCTAAATACTGTGTTTAATATCTCCAGTGTTTCTCAGACTTCAAGGGTACTGAATGAGAATCTTAAGAAAGTGAACAAAAAAAGCCATCAGGGAAGGATTTGTTTTGTCACTGTGACATGCCAGCCAAACAGCTCTGTAACAGCAATTAGGTATCTTGAAATAATCACCCTACTACATTTGCTCAAACTCCTGCCTCACCCCCCTCCACTAAAAACTAACCCAACCTCAGAACGTTACTTTCTGGGAAATCATAGAACCACAGAATGGTTTGGCTTGGATGCCAATGGGATATCTGAAGACAAAAGACCTTAAAACCATCTCGGTTTGGATTCAAAACACTCCAGAAATTAGTCAGGATGACTTGCCTCATAAATCCCACCATACCATTAAGTGTAAATATTTTGAAGCTCCTCTGACTGTCCATAGGCATTATAGTGGATGTGGGAGCAGCCAAATACCTAATTCTGAAAGCATTTGTTGACAGCCTTAGTCGGTAAAGAGGAACACTAATCAGCACCCTCATTTTAGTAATTAGTTAACTGCACTTCCTGCATTTATTTTAAAAAATTGAGCATCTTTATTTATCATTTATAGGAAATGATGTTGAGTAGGCCTCAGTCTCCAAATGTGCCCCCAAAAGACCTGGTAAAGTCTGAAAATAAATTCTCTGTTGAAAAGAGAAGGAAAAACAATGGCTCTTTCTTTGTGCTCTTTCGTATCGTGCACAGAATGAAAAATAAAACAAAACCCAAAAAACCCCCAAACTGCTTTTATTTCCAAATACCTGAAGCTTTGTATACTGCAAGTGTGTGACAAAACTTTTAATGATTCTAAGGAGCTACACAGCACAGCTGGAACATGACTTTACCTTTCCAGGGGATGGGGATTTTTCCTTTGAGCAAGGTTGGAATATTAGTATTGACTTTCGGATAAAGAGAGGCCTGGCCAAATGTTTGTTCCTTTGTTAGATTGTTCTTCCTTTCTAAATATGGGGAAAGTCCTATCAAAATTATTCCTGGGATTTTATATGTCTGCAAAGAAGAAAGCGAGCAAGGCATAAGGTAAGTTGGTGCTGTTAAATCAAAGTAAGTTCTTCAACAAAGCACGTCTGATAGCCATCCATTATGTCTTTCACACCTTTAAATTTCTTGGATGGTCAGGACAAGATAACTAATAGTGGTTGAAATACCAGTGGGAGAGAGAAGCTCCAAAGGGCTATGCCTTAAAAACGCTATTTTACACACCTCCAATAGCTCTTTGTGATGCAAGTTTGTGACAGGCTAAATCTCCGACCCTGGTAGCCTGAATGAGTGCTTTCATGGTCGTAATAGTCTTCTTTTACTTCACTTGCAGACAAAACTGCTCTTTAGGCAGTGCTGTTTGTGAGTGAAGTTGAAGATCAAGTCTTGGACTTGGTGATCTGAAAAGTCTCTTCCAACCGGAATGATTCTATGATTCAGTGTAAAGACATCGGGACAACCCAGAGGATAGACCATGGTCTTACATGCGTTATCACTCCTGTATTGGCTCAGGTGTTCTTCTGAGTCTCCAGGTCTCCAAGGTTGTCGTCGTGGTGACAACATCATGCAGAAACTACAGTCTTGCAGGTCTACCGCTGTGGAAAACTGAAGTCACCTGAGTATTCAATGTCCTGGAATTCAGAGCCCTCTTGAGGTCTGAGATGACAATCAGAAATGGAGATAATATGGAGGTTAGAAATGGAAGTAGACAAACAAGCACTCCAGTATTAAATGCATCTGAGCCTTGTACCTTTTGGAGTGTGGGTGAAGTAGGAGGCAGAGATTCCATTCTTCATAAATGAGTTCATTGTACTGGAATTTAATGAAATTACAGATTTACACCTGGGAGTTGGTACCTCCTGTTGTTTCTGTAATGGTGTTAAATTTGGAAGCAAAGGTGTGTAGATGTGTGGGACATGTAGGGTGTGCAGTGTCCTCAGCGATTCGTCAAGGCAAGGAGACAACTGGTAAGAAACTAGTAATGATGCAAATCAATGTGTTTAGCACCTTAGCTCTTGCCAGCCTGCGGTTTCTCTTCATTGGGGTGCTAGTTTGATTATTTGAATCCTGCCATCGGAATACGCTGAACGGGAAGTGAATCCGAAGCCTCTGGTCTCTTTCCTGTCTCCTGTTGTACCATGCTGAGTGAGGTAACTCAAGGGATGTCAACTGACAGGTCTATAATCAAAACAAATAGCAGGGTCAGAAGACTGAAATCAGAGTTAGGAAATCAAAACAGGCTTGTTAAGAACTCACGAAGCCTTGCATTTGGTTCACTGCCCTTCCCGCGACCACGCACGCATACCTGCTGTCTGAAATGAGCATCCAAGCTCGCAGCACTTTGCACGGAAGAGTGACGTCTGGATAATGTTCATTTCCTATTTAACGATCATCCACCCTAACCTGCATGGGTGCGCTCGTGATTGTACACACAGGGAAGTACAACAGCACTTTGTGGCTGCCAGTTTTGGAATCATGCCAAGGCGACCAAGGTATCTCCAAAGTTTGGGGTTAAGGAGTTGAGGAAAGTAAACCGGTCTCATAACAAACATTATTTCCATCATGAAAAGCAGTCAGAGTGAGTGAAAGAATTCTTCTGCTGAGTCCCAGAAGGAACCTCCGAACGCTTTGCTCCAGCACCTGACTTTCAACATTGGCTGGCAACACAGAAACATACTACTAGTGTGGCTCCTGTATTGGGGAAGGTCCTGTTCCATTTTAACAGGGTGGTACTTGGCTGACAATCAGGCCTTAGAAAATTAGTATTTAAATATGTGTAAAGTGATCGGGGCTATAGTGTGGGTCTCCAAAGGCAGCAATGAATAAACAGAACTTCAAGTATTTAGGTCCTTCTCCCCCTCAGCTCACCATTCTCATAATGAATATACTGTATTCATCCCGTCTGTAAGTAACATTAGCAGAAGGTAGGAGAGGGATTGCCTAGCAACCCACTGAAATCCTGAAGGGAGGTGGAAAGGAAGTGATTTTCATGTAATTATTCACTTCTACAAAAGCTGTTGTCAGGTAGACACTAGAAACATAGCTGTTTTATTATTCGCCTAACCTACTTTTAATCTTTTGAGAATCACTACCATTAAGGAAAGGGAAAAAAGAGCTTAATTCAGCCATTTTCTGCCTGGCCGTTTAGGTTGTGTTTTCCTGCTCTAATGAAGGCTCTGCTTTCAGAAGCTGTGTTGTTTAAAAACCCCTGGGTAGTAAACTTCAGAAACAAACTAAGTCCTGTATCCAAAACTCAACTTTTTTTTTTTTTTTCCCCCCTACTTCTCCACTAGACACAGTTCATATTTTGTTTTGGTTCAGTTTCCCATTTATTGATGCTTCCCATTGAATTGAGAGAGTAACAAGATAATTTTTCTTTTTATTAAGTCTTTTTTTTCTCCTTCTTCCTAAGAAGGTATTTGGGGACAGGGGGCAGGGGCTAAAGAGCTTATTTACTTTAGGTGACACAATTGGTGCTTGGATCCATCATGGTTTTTTTTTTTACGTTACTTTTCTGGACACTAGGACCCCAGCTTTGTCCCCAGCCACAGTTCCTTGGAGTTGACTGAGGCTGCATGGAGATAACCGGGGGATATTTTAGTACTATTCTTGCCATCTGGATAAGCCTGGAGGAGTTGTGCTTGACTTGTAAAACATCTGAACAGTTGCCGCTTTCAAGTAGCCTGGGGACAGGCACATTTTCAGTGAATACTCCAGTTTATATCCTTATTTTTCTACATCACCCTTCTAGCGTATGTTCAATAAGTGTAGATTGGATAACTGCAGTCATTGAAAGTTTTCCATTAAAGGAGTATATTTAATTGAATATAAGTATATCAAAAGTATGTTGAACTACTGTTGAACGTCTCTCTCAGTGACTTTAGAATGGTTTATCGTGAAGGTCATCATATGAGTTCTCAGAAGCTCTGTGAGACCTGTGTCTTTGAAGCAATACTTAGAAAAGTTACTTTAAAATTGCATTACAAGAGTCTATTTTGCTTCCTGGTTGTTCCAAGATTTCAGTTTCAAGCGGGAAACTGTGTTTTCCTAGTCAGCAAGAAGCTTTTCATTGTGACCTAATTGGGATTAGTTTAATTTTGTGAAATGCCTTTTTGTTTTATTTTTAAATAAATGCGTCTTTTTAAATTAACTCTGTTGAAAGGATTTGTAGATTTTTTTAATTAAACATACTAAGATTAGAAAATATTTTATTTCCTATTTTATAGTCAGACATGAGAAACGATGCAGTTAAAATAACGTGTTATGTGGGAAGATTACAATAATAAAGATATTCTTCCCTGTTTAATTTTTCTCTCAAGATTCATAGGAATAAAATACATTATCAGTGCACTGCTAGGCAGGAAAAGAGCAGACTGCATGCGAGGAATGGATTTATTCCCTTTGAATGTCTACATCTTGTAAGCGTTTGGGTTGTTTTTGAGAATAGAAGAGTACTTTGAACTGAAATGTATTTTGCACCATTGCATGGCACAGACATTGATCTGATTTTTCTGTTAGATGTCTGTTGGGCTGGTTCAGCCATCATCATTTTGTGCTGCCATCAGTTGCCTGATCACACAGGCCAACCCTGAACCTCAGCAACAGCCCCTCAGGAGTCTTTTTGCAGACAGTCCTGCCATCAGTTCCTGTGGGCAGGAATTGAATTTTGGGCCCATGCCTCAGGCCCCAGCACTTCAACAGGTCAACTTTAATTTGGGGTCCATGCCTCAGGCCCCAGCACTTCAATGCTATTGAAGTGAATGATTTGGTTGATTATGAGAAGAGTGACTAAAGAATAAATGAAAATCGGTTCATTTTCTTTTTCATGCTTTTGAGCAGAGATTTCAGTTGATGGCAGTGAATTGTCCAGAGTATAACCTTTCGTGCTTTTTGCAACCAAAACCACTGCATATTCCTCTCAGTGTGGCCTCTGGGGCAGACGTGGGTGCTTTCACCTCTCCTCCATCCACTTGACAAAGCATTCTGCATTGAAACGGAGAAGAGCCAAAATGAATCTTTGTCTCTCTTTTCTGGTGGGGTGTCTTGTGAATCTATAACTTTCTTATCTTGGTTAGCATACAAGGAACATAGGAGCTATCAAAAAAAACCCCCCAACCCACCACCACCCCTCCACCATGTGTACCTGTTACTTGTGTGCTAGTGTGTGTTTATCCAGCCTTCACACAGCAGTCTACTTACCAACCGGCTGCTTTCTTCTGCTATTATCAGCTATACTACCATGCCAAACATAATTATTTGTAATGCAGCTGTATGTTCTTCATAACAAAAATGATGGGAAAAAAACTACTTTCATTGGAGCAAGATCAGAGGCAAGATGCTCAGTCCTCCACTACTGCCTATTTTATAATTTTTCTTAGATGATACATTCATATATACATAAAAATGTAACTCGCAGCAGAGGAATGTAGTAAACAGCCATTTAAGAAATGTTCTGGGAATTATTTTTTATAGTTGCACATTACCCTATGCTGTCAGCACAATTCAGTCAGTAGAATTATTCTTAGTTTCCTAGTGAGTGACTTTAGGAGTTCATCTTAGTGATAATATTGTCATTTGCTTAAGAGGTGTGGGATCTAAGACTGGGAAAAATAGTCTTGTAAATAAAAAACCAGTAAAGCTCACTGCCTAGGGAACTTGAGGCTGCATGGTACTTTCCTGTGGCAGTAGTGAGTAGGTGCTCCCCATGTCCTTCACATCAAAATATTATTTTGAGCAGCAATCCAGTGGCTCTGTAGTCGTCCTGTTTGCTACACCAGAGCAGTAATGGTCAGGATTTGTATATCAGCAAGTAAGTCTGCAGGAAAAACATACCATTATGTAAGGACATGGCTTGTCTTGTTTAATATAGCCAAGTTACTCTTGTTGGGTTCCTATGTACAATCACAGCTCTTTTTAGCGGTGTCGATGTAAAATGAAGACCTCTTAATCATGAGAGGAAAGAAAGGTTCTGGTCTGACGTTGCAACAAGGTCAGATTATCTTAGTAGCATCTGTCCATTCATCTGATTGTTGTCTGAATTGTACGTGTAGGAGCATCTGCTGTTTTTTCTATGGAGTTACAGCAGAAAGACCAGCTTGGTTTCGGTGCCTCTTCAGTCAGGTGCCTTAGGCAGTAACGGAAAGCATTCTGTAGTGATGAACTAATAGAAAAGAAAGACTATCTGAGGTGAAAGGACAGGGTGAAATAGGGACTTTGGCTTTTTCCCAAAGCCTTTGCAAACTGTATTTTTTAATCCTATTTTTCTTAGTGTATATTTTAGATTTTTCTCCAAGTTTGACAGAAATGATGACACCTATTCTGACCTGTTGTAGCAGTGCTGGGGGCTCAAGTTGGCATCGCCAAAGGCTGCAGTCCTTTAAACACTCTTAGCTAATTCAAGTGGCAGGAGGAGAGGAGGGAAGCCTAGCTTGGGGCCATAGCTGGCAGATTCTTTTGAAATGGTTTGATCCTCCAAAAGCTTCTCTTAGAGATCATATTTAAGCATGTTGTTAATTCTCTTATGTCTGCCGGGAGTACTCTTTAAGTGCAAGTAGCACTTCAAGATTAAGACCTAACTTTTAAAATAGTTTCTTGCAGTCCTGCCATATCTAAACCTATATGATGAGAGAATGTACAGCACTTTTTCCCAAAAGATGAAGCTAAGATCTGTATCCCGGCCATTGTGTGTGAGTTCCGTAACTGCTTTTCAATCTCTGTTTGCTGTCCATCTTCTCCTCTTTTCTTCTACAGTTCATATGGATTTTGATTTTATTTTTTTCTAATCTTAGTTTAGTCCTCTCATTGTGGCCTACTTGAATTTGCCTTTTACAGCGCATGAGATAGCCAGATAGCTTGACTGGCTCCCAGGTGGCTTGGATATAAACCACACTTTGTGACCACAGACTTCCAAAGCATGTGCTTTAGAATTCAGCTAGAAAATATTAATCTTGCAGTCCAGTACAGATAGAAATGTTCCTGTAGCTGACGTGATTATTTTTTTACTTTTTTCGCACACTCCCCATGTATCATGAGAGAGAGTGGCACATGAAAAACCTGTCATGATGTGCAGGACTTAAACTCTAGTAATGCTCCTATTTAAGTCTATTTGGCAACAGGTTGTTTTATTCAGGCATTCTTACTGTTATAAAAATCTGCAACTACTCTATACCTTTACCTTAATATTTCATTTATTATGAGTAAAGGCTTCTTTTTAAAATTCTTATTCAAAACCAAAGGCAAACTACTTTTTAGAATACGAACGCTGCCGAGATTCATCAAAAAGTAATGAATAATTTCAATTAAAAGAAAACTCTGAAGTGATTGCTCATTCTCTGATAACAAAATGGGAAATAAATTACTATTAACATTTGGAACATCATGTTTTAAAGAGTGAACACAGCATTTAACTGGCCTGGGAGATCTCCCATGTTCTCAGACAGAGCGCTTCATTGTGGCATTGTCATTAACCACTCTGCAGTTAAGGATGATTTGAGCTTTGCATCTGAAGTGGGTGTTCAATCTCACTGTTAAGAATGAAAAAAAAAAAGTGCATATTTATGAAACTGCACCACTGGGATGCATATTTCAGCCGGTGCTTAGACACCAATGTGTAATTAATTCCCTTGATTTTGGCAGAAATACTCAAGGAAGGAAGCTTAAGCGTGTGGGTACAAATACTGACAAACATGTTTATCACGTCTAACAGATCTATTGAGTGTAGATAATGGGAAAAGTCATGGAAATAGAGATAAACTTCATGTACATTTTGTTTAATGGATGAATCATAGAACCCTTTTTGTTGGAAGAGACCTGTAAGATTGTGAAGCCCAACTGTTAACTCAGTGCTGCCAGGTCACCATGTCCCTCAGCATCACACCTACATGGCTTTTAAATCCCTCCAGAGATGGGGACTCCACCACTGCCCTGGGCAGCCTTGACAACCCTTTGGGGAGGTAATTTTTCCTAATGTCCAATCTAAACCTCCCCTGGCACAACTTGAGGCCCTTTCGTCTTGACCTATGATGTGTTCCCTGGGAGAAGAGACCAACTCCCACCTCACTTGACTCTAAAAGCTTTTGGAAGTGCCAGTTAATGGCAGTTTATCCTGGGACATGTTTCCTGCAGTCACACAAAGATTCCACAATAGCTCTGTAGTAGTGTTTGCTTTACTTCAAAAGCAGTAAAAGACTTCTGTCATTAGGTATGGTCTTAAGTGGTTGAAGTGCTGGGGCTGAGTTGTGGGCCCCAAGTTGGAGTTGACCTGTGGATGGGTCACAACCCAGCAGAATGTTTTGTTGTTTCTGTTGGCTTCATGTTGCAGAGGCAGAACCTGGCCCACCTGTGGCTCTGTGGCT
>JAVSBS010005496.1:0-19631 GCA_033124195.1 Coracias cyanogaster | reverse complement strand
TGGTCCTGCTTGGCAGGGGGTTGGACTCAATGATCTCCAGAGGTCCCTTCCAACCCCTCACATTCTATGATTCTATGAAATTACTAATGACTTTAGTAGGTTTTAATCTTTCCTGAGTCAATGTCAAAAGGGTGTGACTCACGCAAAAATCCTCTTCCCATTTCACTGGCACAGGCAGGACTATGAATACTTTTTTCTTCTGTAGTTATTGAATTTATTTTCCTACTACTCAACAGCCTTCAATACAAGGCAGTACTTTGGAGGGTGCTTTGCCATCTAAACACGCGCGGTAACTTAGCAGCAATGGAAGTTACTCTTTGCTTGGCTACGACGGCAAAAATTCCAAATGTTTTGCTCCATGGTATAAGTCCCCTGCAATATTGAGGCTGATTAATATTGTTTTCAGCATAACAATAAAGATGCCCCAACAGAGGGCAATGAACACCCCTACGCAACAGTGGTGATGAAAGTCTTCCCTAATTAGCATCAGTGAGGCTTTAACAAAGGCACCGCTCCTTTTCTCCCTAATTTTACTTTTATTTCTTTCCAGTTGCATCCTATCTAGAAACGATTCTGTCACTGCCTCAAGGACTGCAGTAATCTTTTTTACCCTGGTTTTGTAACTCATTACAAAAAAAGTAGGAGTTTTGAGGGGTGATTATGTAATTTTCCTTCTTTTCCTCCAACCTTAGCAGCATAGGTTATAAAAAAACAGCAGCAGCTTTCTTTTAAAGCTCCCGAGCAAGATGCTGCAGTAGAATACTTTTTATTGAATCTAAGCTTTGTGATTCCCACAAAAAGTTTCTACAATTTTTCTGAATTGGGCAGAGTTTGCTCTGTCCCAAAATATGATCCTTAAAGAGTCTGAGGAAAGGAGTAGGACTGGATTTAACTGCAGAAAGCAGCTGAGATAAACTGGGCTGTTAACGGAGCAAGAAATACAAAGCAGCTATGCAGTGGAAAGCAGAACTAAATTTGTGTTTCTAACCAGTACTTAAATTAAAATCAAGCTGTAAATTCAGCTCTTGCAATACCTGCAGTGTGTCGCCTGATTGTAACAGCTACTCCCACTCTTTTTGTGCTCTGTTTTACTAAATGTCTTTTTTTCTAAGGGAAGGTTGCAGTGGAAAATAATGGCATGAGCTATTTTAGCGGGAAATGGGAAAATCTAAACTGCACGTGAGTTTTTTTTATTGGTGGTTCCGCAGCAGCACTCCTTTGGTACCACCTCAGCAGGATGATTTTTATGTATGAGCCATGTGTACAAATTGGGAATTAGCTCCCACGTTGCTGCTGTGGTGCAGAAAGATAAAGGAGTGATGTCACACACCGTCAACAAATGGGCAAATCATTTAGGAAATGAAGATATGTCCTTTATCATAGTTTCTAGTCTAAGAGGAAAAGAGGCAAATTGGTCTTGAGGGATCCATAAAGGTGAGGATTCAAAAGGCTCTGTGAGTCTTCTCTCTTATCACAGAAGCTCCTTAAGGGAGGCAGAATCAATTTTCATCAGCATCCTGCCTGCCAGGCAGGGAGAGGATAAGGGATGTGTGTCTTGAATTATTCAGGTGATTGGCAGGACTTTAATTTGGAAGAATGTGAAGTTTTCATATAAATTGGAAGATTTTGTTTCATGTGAAGTCAAGTTTGGGTTGCAGTCAGGCCTACCTACCAAGGATGCTTATAAAAAATTGATGGAAAATTAGATAAACTTCATGTTCTCCTTCTACTAGTTTTTGGGCATTTGTGTTTTAAAATTAATTGGTTTCACAGTTAATGGATCCAGATCCCTCTCGGAGTTTTCCTTCCTGTAGCAGAAAAATAGACTGAACTACAGGTGACGTACTTCTATCTAAGGGGAAAAAACAGAAGTTGAGGGCTTAGAATTCCTGCAATGATAAAGGAAGGATGGAGATGAAAAATTGGGGGTTTTATGTTTGTCAGGAGAGGAAACATTGCTCAGTCACCAGAGAACCGAACGTTCAGTCTGTGATTGTCAAGATGGGGAAGAAAACGATGGAGCCGTGGCTGTGTTATGTCAAAAGAATAGATACCTCCCTGAGGGGAGATTATGAAAATCCCCTTAGGTTCACTTTTGCCCATTTCCTTGGAGAAATGGCCGTCTACCCTGTACCTGTTTTGTACCATGGCACTGTGGTCCTTGAGTCTTCCCTACGAGCAGGAAAATGTCTGTTCTCCTCTTGTTCATACACCTTCCTTCAAGGGGAAGCAGCAGAAGCTGCCAGATGCTCTGAAGGTGCACAAGGAGCAGCGTGTCTCCACCTCAACCATTTTTCTTATGGTTAGGAACCGGCAGCTCTCAAATGTCCTGAGCCACATCATTCACCAGAAAAAAAAAACAAAACAAAACCAAACCAAAACGAAAGTTGTTTGGACTGCATTTGAAGCCCGGGAATTATCTTAAATAAATCTTATCTGCAGAAAACAGGCTGTTCCAAATGGACGCGTCATACGACTGATGAGCAGCCAGATCCATCCCATTGAAGTAGTATCTCTTTTTTTTTTCCCTCCAAAGGATTAAAAAAATACATCTTTCTGACAACTCTTATCGACAGAGTTTCATCCCACTTAGTTTTAATTTCTCAGCATTGAACTCAGCAGTTTCTTAGGTGAGATAGGCTGGCAGGAGAATCTCTCCAGAGCTTTTTCTTTGTTCTATTTCTCTGCAAAGCACAAAGAACTCTGCACTCCTGGTTGCTTTCTTTTAGATTGCTCTTTGGCTTTAAAACATCCAAAGTGTATAACTAGCCTGGCTATGCATAACTACAGGAAGCAATTTCGTATGAAAATCAAATAAGTAACAGGTTAGACTTCTGGCCGCTTTCAGAATTTTCAGAAAGCATTTTAAAGGACTTATGTGCCCCTGCTAAGGAACAAACAGTGTTAGAGAGAGTCCATGCATGAAAGAAATGTGAACATCACTGGACTTCTCCATATCTGAGTCTTGATCTATAAAGGAGAGCATTCATTTTTCTTCATCTCTGGACAAATTTGGGAATTTAGAGATCATATGCCATGTAGAAATATTTCACGATGAAATAATTATGGAAACGGAAACATTCTCAAAAACGGTGTTTAAAATTAACTGTGGTGAGCGAGAGCTCAAGCCTCCCGTGGCCATAGTCCAGCTGATCACTGACTTTGCGGTATTAACACCTGCTTCTTGCCGTTTAGACTTTATGTGAGGCTAAGGTGAGTCACAGTCAGGAACAGAATGGGTGAGGCAGTGTGGGGCTCACCGGTGAAGGAATAAGGTGCTGGAGCTGGTCACCTCACTTTCAATTTCATAAACCGATGAGATAAAGGATAAAAATACCAAATGGAAACTGGTCACCTCACTTTCAACTTCATAAATGGATGAGATAAAGTTAAAGGATAAAAATACCAAATGAAACTGGTCACCTCACTTTCAACTTCATAAACAGATGAGATAAAGGATAAAAATACCCAGTGAAACAAGCAACAGAACAGAGAGAATATCAAATAAATTTTTCCAGAATATATGCCAGGACTTCGAAATGATGAATTGTTTCTGATGCTCAAAAAATCCCTACAAATCTGTGACAAAGATGAGAGGCATTGTTGAAGCCGTGGATTCAGAACCTGTTGGATTTTACGGGGCCATTTCTTCTCATAGATGGATTGCACAATTTTTGACAATATTTTTTGCTTCAGAGCTGTAGCAGGGTGAGAATAAACCAGACTAAGGTATAGGCCTGACAGAGCTACAGGCTTGCTTTGTGTCTCAGAGGTTTAGTATCCTAATTTACTTTCAGGCATCTAGGTTAGATTATTACTTCCTCAAGTACGCAGCTATCTCTTGCAGCAAAGACAGTCTTAAAAGACTGGCTGTCATGATAAATCATTGCTACCTCATCATCTGTCAAGCCTGAAGTACTATCTGAAAGGAAGATGAACAACAATATTTCACTGCGCTCTGGGGAAAAATCTCACCTTTCTGCAGGAGTATTTTCCCTTCTTAAAAGTGATTTACTGTTGTGACATTGCCGTTGTGGGGAATAAAAATAAATTTCTTCACCTTGGCCTTGTAATTGTCATTGTT
This sequence comes from Coracias cyanogaster, assembly GCA_033124195.1. Classification (NCBI taxonomy): domain Eukaryota; kingdom Metazoa; phylum Chordata; class Aves; order Coraciiformes; family Coraciidae; genus Coracias; species Coracias cyanogaster. The sequence goes on along the minus strand of JAVSBS010005496.1, from coordinate 15,547 downwards.
TGATGTATAGGATACGTTGGTCTGAGAGGTCAGTGTCCCTGCACTGTCTTTGCCTACTTCTGAGGCACTTTTTCAGGCATTTTCACACTTCTTAGATGACATACAGTGCTTTTCACTGCCACAGCTTCTTACAAAAAGCTTATAGACCAAACTGGAGCTGTATTTCATATGGTTATATATACTGAAACAGAGTTAGTTAAGATCTGACCATAGGATTTTTTTTTCCAGAAAGCAAATTGCTACCATTTTTATATAGTTTATAAGTTAGTTCGTGTTGTCTGGAATACACTCTTACAACTGCTGTAGAAAAATTGTTCTTAACCGTTCTTGATGTATTTTTACATGTTTTTTTTAACGATTCTTTCAAAAAAACAGTACGTGAATAGCAACAGGTTCGCAGTTCAACCAGTTAAAACACAAGCAAGGGTATTATGATGGTATTTTCCTGCGAATGCCTGTGCCTCACTGATTTCTCTTAGGCACAGCATCAGTTGGGAGCTTACTCTTGATGAGCGACTTAACGTCCATTCCTGAAGCTTGGGGTTCTGTTAGTCCAATGCCTCAGTGTATGAAAGCAACCCGGGCTCTGGAGATCAACTGCAGTGTTTTTTATTTATATTTTCAGAGACTGCATCATGCTCTGCTGCTTGAACAGTGGCACAAGCTTTGTTGCTGGTTTTGCTATCTTTTCAGTTCTTGGATTTATGGCTTATGAACAAGGCGTGCCCATTGCAGAAGTTGCAGAATCAGGTAAGTTCCAAAAACGGCTTTCTGAGTTAATAAAAAAATGCCCGGAGGTTGCTTCCAGAATATTTAGTCTGTGCCATGTCTTACGGTTAACTTGACTTTTTTGCTGACAGTTTTACAAAGCTGCTCCTGAAAAGCCTGTTACCTGACTCACTAGAATAACTGCTATAGGAAGAGTTTTTAACTATTTCTATAATAATATATTTGTGCGAAAAATATTCATGTTACCGTGCATAGCACCAAATTCATAGTCAAGGAGCTATTGTAACACAAATGTACTCCAGCTGAGCATCCAGAAGATTGTTTAGCGAGGATATATTGCTCAGTTATGCCCCTTGAGTGTTATATCCTTATGAAAGGAGCATTTAATTTTCTTTAAACGAGACAGGCTGAAATCCACACAAACATTTGTTTCTTCTGGGAAAAAGAAAATAGAAAAAAAAAAAAGAGGAAGAGAAAGAAAAAAGATATAGCTATTAAAGTAATGAGAAACCAGCTGTTTAGGAGAAATCTTTGGAAGAGCTCTGAAGTCTTGCTTCACATCAAAATATTGATTTCTAACAGTCAGACGGCTAATGCCATCTCTTAATGTCAATAAGTTTTTTTTTCTCCCAGGGACATACACTGAAACACTCTGGTTGGTTAAGTATAAAAGCTCTCGTTTTGAGCCCAGAAAGGCACAAAACCCCAGGTCTATGAGGAACAAACCATCTAAGGTTCATTACTACCCCTTGGAGTTAGGCCTCCAGTGAAAGTTAATTGCTCTGTAGATGTAACATCTTTAAGCATCCCTTAAAACTCAACAGAACAAAAGAAAAAAGGAGTGCTGCCCAGAAAGAAAAGCAATAGGATGTTGGATTCTTGAGAAGGCGAAATTATTCTCGTGAAGTCAGTCAAGGTTAGCAGGAAATCTGCAAAGCGAGTTGTCCTGGTTTGGCCTGTCCAGCTCCCGGCAGGGACTGATCCACCACACAAGTAAGAGCTTCAGTTACATTCTCATGGAAAATATTTCTCTTTTCCTAAAGCCCCTCAAGAAAACTGGTTTATACTACTATAGAAACTCTCTAGATAAACGTTAAAAGACTACGGCAGCTCTGGAAATTGTAGGAGCTCCTTTACCAGCCTCATGGTCCTGCCTTTGTATCCCTGCTTTAAAGACTGGTTAACTTCAGTAAAAGCTGTTAGAGCACGAGAGTTTGCAGCGGCTGAAACATGGGCACAGGAAAATAACAGGAGAACGCGAGCTAGGTCAGGTGGTAGTTTAGCAGATCTGAGAAGTTACCAATGCTGTGGCAAAAATGTTTCCTTTTAAAGTTTTCTGTAAATATGCAGCTAATGAATTAATGTTCTGTGCCAGTAGCAGCCCTAAAAAATGCAGAGCAGGTTTTGAACAAACCAGTAGACGTTTGGCTTGCTCCAGGCAAGGCTTCCAAGATGTAGCTCTTACCACCGGCGGCCTTCTTGCACAAAATGCCAGGTAAAGTGCTGTCTTAGGAAGAAAAAAATAAATCCAGAGTGCTGCTCTCTCCACCATCCTGAAGCTCAGCACCGTACAGGCTGTTATGAAGAAAGTTAACTCCAGCTCAGCCAGACCCAGTACACAGGTATAAGCTCTTCCCTTTCTTTTCTTCTTTTTCAGGACCAGGACTTGCATTCATTGCTTACCCTAAAGCTGTTACCATGATGCCTCTTTCTCCTCTGTGGGCAGCTCTGTTCTTCATGATGCTCATATTCCTTGGATTAGATAGTCAGGTATGAAACAAATGCTAATGACGTATCTTTTCATGTTTCCTAGCATGTGTGTATCAGCATCCTTGATGAAAACGGCATCTAACCTGATGAAAGAATAGACCCTAATTTAATTCCTTGCTGAAAACCATTGATTCAAGTTCCTTATTTTAAACCTTACTTATGTGATGCCGGAGGTTCTTTTCTGATTTACTGTGAACGCTGATTCACCCCTGATTACCGCTTTCAGTATTAACATGGAAATCAGTTGGAACTTCAATATGGGTGATGAAAATTCACAGGTCAACAAAGACCTTCTTTTCTCATTTTTAAAGCACTTTACAATGAATTTGGAAACTGAATATCCGATAGCAATAATCTAAGTTCCAATGGTGTATTTTTACTTCAGGAGACTATAGCAAGAAACGCATAGTCATATTCTGCCACAAAGTGACAGCATGGAAGTTGTCCTTCCTACGTGACCATAAAAATGGTGAAAGCTGTTAGATGAAAAATGGAAAGTAGCTGGTGTTTTTAGCATGCAGCTCAGCACGACTTGGTTCATAAAATTCGTATTTTCTGATTGTATACTGTAGAATAAAGCTGTAGAGTGGTTATTTTTTGCATGATGTTTCCAAACAGAAGCGCAGAATCACTCTGGTTGGAAAAGACCTTTAAGATCCTTAAGTCCAACCACTAACCTAACTCTACTGCATCCACCACTGAGCCCTGTTCCCCGGCCCCACACCTTCATGTCCCTCAAATGTCACCAGGGATAATGATTCAACCACTTCCCTGGAGAGCCTGGTCCAGCGCCTGACAACCCTAACACCGTGTGTGTGAGGGTGTTGTCCAAATGCTTCTTGGCTATTGTCATGTTTTAATAGCTGCTCTTTTTCCCAATCTAACAATTTTCTAGTAGCGTTTTTAAAAATCAGCTATTTCTGAATTCTACTCTTGACTGTTCCAATGAAGCAGGTTTTATATTGTCTACTTTGGGCAGCTGTGGATGCCCCCTCCCCAGTAGTGTTCAAGGCCAGGCTGGATGGGGCTTTGGGCAACCTGGTCTAGTGGGAGGTGTCCCTGCCCATGGCAGGGGGTTGGAACGAGATGATCTTTAAGGTCCCTTCCATCCCAAACCAGTCTATTTTTCTATGATTCATTTTGGTGCCTATTTTGCCCCAGAGCCCTGAATCAGAAGCTCGGGCCTCTTGCTTTCTGCGTTTTTAAAGTTAGCAAGAATGTTCCTCCCATCCTTCATTAGAGGTACTTGGCTTGGGCACTTAATAGATATGTGGAAATTCTCTCTTCTGTAAAATGGAGAAAAATTCTCCAAAAAACCTGTGGTTTGTTTAGCAGTGCCTGAAGATGCTCAGAAGTGCAGGATGCTGAATCCTGCAGCAACCCTGTGAACAGTTTGTACATTTTTTATAAAGTCCTATCCAAGCCACATGCGAAAGATTTAATTTTTATGTAATCCGTCTGCTACACATCAAATGCATTCTGAGATAATGTTAGTGGATTCATCTGTTTGTATTTGGTGGTGGGCTGGAAATCCGTAGCTTTGGACTTTTGAATTCTGAAATGATGCTCCCCTCCGTTGGAGCTTCTGCTTATAGGGTGTCCTCAAGGATCATTCAGTCTCTATGAGGAGAACCCAAAGGGATATTTGAAGGGTTTTGTAGCAAATCCAAATCCCAACAGCAGATGAGACGCGTATTTCATTTGTACTTTCCTGTCATTTGTTCTAGTTTGTGTGTGTTGAAAGCATTGTGACAGCTGTTGTAGATATGTACCCAAAGATTTTCCGAAGGGGCTACAGAAGAGAACTGTTGATTCTTGGCCTTTCCATTGTGTCATACTTCCTTGGCCTAATAATGTTAACTGAGGTAAGATGTACTTTGTTGTGCTACTGCAGAAAAAACAGGTTTCTATTTATAATCAAAACAGATTAACGTGCGAGAACGTTTGCCACAGACAAAATTCCCGGTCAGGAATATGGCTACAAAATATATAAGAAGCTGTTCTCTACTGCTGTTTCTAATGTTTTAAATGTGAAATGTATCCTCAGTTTTTTCAGCTGAGCTCAGGAAGTGGTTTAGTCAAAGTTACATAGCCAAGGAAATTCCATCAGCTTTGCACCAGCCAACCAGATATACTGACCATGGTTTCTGCTGGCTTGCCCTGGGCAGACCAGTCTGAAAACAGCTACAGTCTGGGTGAATAGATCAATAAAGAAGATGAAGTAAGGTCGAAATAGAAAACTAAAAAGTCTTTGATTTTTATATCACCGGGGCAGGCCAATTGATGCAGCAAATCTCTGAGCAGAAATTGCTGTGGTAAGAGTTTAATTTTAAAATCAAAAAAACGAAACAAACCCCTTTTTTTTTTTTTTTTTGCTTTTTTTAACAAACCAGGGTGTTTCCCGTGGGATATTCTAAACCAAAAATTCTGAGGGTGTCAGTCAATCCCATCAGTTCATGTTACCAAATATCTGCCATGACTGTGATTGGTCCCCAGGTTGGGGAGGGACTCTGGGATCGTTGGTACTTGGTAGGAGTTCAGTGCTTGCTCTACAGAATGAGTTTATCAACAGTCTTCCTCTCCTTCACTTTTTGTTGTCAAGGCGGGAAGAAGAGGAGCAGAATCCACTCTCCTCTGCCCAGATTCTTCTGCTTGCTGGGCCATTAGAGCCTACCAGGAGCAAGGTGAAGAAAAGTGTTTCTTGTCTGAGGAGCTGTAGAATTATATCAGCTTCATCAGCTCCTCTGGGGTGACTTAAATTCCCTCTGCACAGATCCACAGTCCCTAGACTGTATGCTTTTCAAATTGTTTTGTTACTGAAAATGAGCAAATTTCATCCCCCAAAAGGTGTCAGGCGTTTGTAGGTGTGTTAGTCTGTTGTCCTCAGTATGCAAGTTCTGACAAGTAATAGAATAAATCAGAATATATTACCTTTAGATACATTTTTTAAAGGAAAGAATCATTAAAGATGGGAAGGAAAGTGGAGGCCAGGACAAAATGAAACTTCTGTTGGTTTTTTTTAAGTGACAGCTCTTGCCAGACTAATCAGGTGTCTTTCTCTGAGGAGAGATCTGACACTCTGTAGGAAGCAAATGCAGTTTAGCAGAAGTTCCACTTCAGTGAAGGAATTGAAAATTCACCACAAGAAAAAACTATTATTTTTGTTTAAAAGAAAAGGACAGATGCAAGTAACTGGGCAAAGAAGAGATGATGACTGTTGATATTAAAAGAGACGGTGGCTGAAATGAGGTTCTTAGTGAGGTTGCACAGAAAACGCTTGGTAGCAATTTTATCTAGTGTCTGTAGTTGACTTGCCAGGGACACAAGTCACATATAGTCATTGGCTGTGTGCAACTAGCTGTCTGGTGATGTATTCTTTATTTTAAATTTTGAAACGATTGGCAGATTTCAGTCAATTTAACAGAAGTTTCAAAAATTGCCGGTTATGTATCCTAACTGTGTCCTTATCCTCTCTTGCATTTCTAAATATACGTTCCTGGATTTTATTCAGGCTTCGTATTATTCGTAAAAGGTATTTTACCTTATTGCAAAAAATTCTTATTCACATATATGGTCATTTCCTGTCTATACAACCAAATACCTGCTTGGACATCAGTGCGGTTTTATATACAATAACTTTAGAACCTTTTTCTGTTCTGTAAGATTGAGACAGGATTTCAAGTTTACAGAGTCCATCTTAACTTACCCTCAGTCAGTTAATCCAGACGAAAAAAAAGGGGAAATCCCAGGTATTGTTTGTGATTTAGTTTTCTTTATGTTTTTAGGGTTCTCTTTTGTTTGCAGGAAATTGTCTGAGATGTAATGGATCATATGTACTACCCAAATAACATTACATTTCAACGGAAGAGATGATCTCAAGCCCCTATTTCCTCCACATAGCTTTCTGCCAAGAGGGAAGTCTTAGGATTTCTTTCTATTGAAATGATCTTTTGTGAATCTCCTCCTCATTATTATTTCAATATGGAATGTTGGTGTGATCAAAGATGAAGTATCTTGCATAGCAAGTGGTATAATGTTATCCACATAATTGTATTAGGTTATCCACAATGCTATTAATTGGACTTCATAGGTTTGCTTCTCATCTTGTGTAGAGGCACAAGATGAGAAAGCCACAGAGTTCTCCAAACAGCTCTGACTGTTGTAAGCAAGAGAAAAAGCACAGGGAGAGAAGAGAAAAATTACGCCTTTGATAGCCGTGACAATTGATACAGCTGAGTCATAGCAAACGGTAAACAAGTGAGAATGTTTTCGTTAAAAGCACATTTATCTTTTTCATACTGGTTGGTATTGTGGCACCACAAACTACAGGTCACTGACAGCATAGTGTGCACGGTGTGTGGATGCTTAGGACACTGCTTGATTTTGGTTGCTCTCCTTTCTGGAGGTGCTGAGGTAGAACTTCTGTAGAACTTTTTAAAAGTTGTTAGGAAGACATTTTTTTAAAGCCTGCTTGGAGTCAGGGTGATTCTTATTTATTTTTCTTTCTTCTTTTTTTTTTTTTTTTTGTCAAGTAATAATGACTTATTTTGTGTCACATTACTTCCTAATGTGACTTGAAGGCTGTGAGGTACAGTCTTCATGGGTCAGTCTGCTCATTTTACAGGCCCTATGCCATTAGCGAGCGATTCTAGTAGGTACAGATTTTGCCTGCCTTCCCCAGATTTTAACTAATTCTTTTACGTATTAATAGCACAGACACAAAAACAAGACCCTGCATCTTCATGCGCGGTGATCTGGAGACCAAAGCACCTGTAGTTATCTACAGCTTGATGCGATAACAGATGAAGTTGAAAAAAAAATCATGGAGGATGGAGAGCATTTTGGAGACAAGTTGGGTGTATTTCCCTCCATTCCAGGATTTACTACCTTAAAGCAAATGCACAGTATTCAACTGGCATATGGAATAATCTTAAGTACTATGGAAGAACAAAATATTTCAAAATAAGAAATCCCTGAGAAGTGAATATTCTTTGTTCAAGGAGGAAGCAACTTGAGCAGGAAGATTGCCAGGGAACCAACAGATTGACTGTGTAATTAAAGCCGTATTTGCTATGAAATACTCCTGGTGGTGCTAACATAATTTTTTTTTTTTTTTTCCTTTTTCTGTTTTTATCTTTCAGGGTGGGATGTATGTCTTTCAGTTATTTGACTCTTATGCAGCTAGTGGCATGTGCCTTCTTTTTGTTGCCATATTTGAGTGTGTCTGCATAGGCTGGGTTTACGGTGAGTTGTTGAAAATTGCTGCCGCTTTTCTGTTTTTATGGAAGTTTTCTATTTGGGTAAAATAGAAAGCCTTGTATTCTTAGGGAGCGGGGCCCTCCACCTTCCCGTACCATATAAAAAATCAGGAATGCCTTTCTTTCCCCACTCTAAATAAAGCTAGTTCTTGTCAGGACTGACCTCCACCTTCCTACACCACGGAAGTCCTTAGCTGCTGTAGAAAGCAGGGGTGGCAATAAGTCTTTCTTCCCTCACAAAGGGTCTGTGCAGGGCACGTTCCCTTCTGCTTCTGACACAGACGGATAAATCCAGGGCAGTTGGAGTCCATGCCTCATTAACGTCGAAAGGACCCAGCAGAAACGATGGGGTTTTTTCTTTACTGATTTAAAAACTGACCTATACAAGCTCTTACACGTACATTCTACATCTGGTTTTCTTTTTTTTTTCTTTCCTGGGGGTGGGTAGGCAGCAATCGCTTTTATGATAACATCGAAGATATGATTGGGTACAAACCGCTGCCATTGATTAAATGGTGCTGGATGATCTTAACTCCAGGTATTTGCGCAGTAAGTATAGAATATGCACGTAACTCGCGTTAGACATACAGAGGCTTTTCTGTGAATATTTTTAGAATAACAGCTGAGAAAAACGCCTAGTGATTTGTAGCATATGTTTTCACTAAAAAACACTCTGTAGGATCTCCAAGAATTGTTAAACGTTCTGTAAATTGTAAGCGATATCAGTATATACAGCAATAGGAAGAAAAATAAACTCAGAGCCCAAAATGAACATTTGTCAATACAACAGAGGCTTTTTTTTGCTGCACCACTAGTATACCTTGTGTCTACCGGCATAACTCCAGCTCCTCCAGACTTGCGCTAGTTTCCTTGCTGCTCCAGCCTCCTATTTCCTTTCCTCTCTTGGGGTGAGTAGACATTTTTCAAAGAAGACAGGACGTTTTTTGCTTTTAGCAAAAGCAGAAGAGGCCGAAAGCACATCTCGTATGCATGAAGAGGAAGGAATTTGCCTTACCAAAAGGTACTGGTGCCAACTCTGGCGGTCTGCTGTGGCAAAATTATGGGACAAAATTATGAAAGGAGCATGACCACACTGACCATTAATTAGAGGATTAGGTACTAAAACCTTGCAGTTATCCAACATGTAAATGATAGGAACTGCAAGACCACAGATGCTGGGGGACCTGGAGGTCCAAGTTCCCTGGAGGTCTGCCAGTTAATTTGCAAACTTGGGGAAATTTCTGACTCGTCGTCACCGTGAAATGAAATTGATGGCACTTGCTCTTGTACGCTTTGGAGAAAAGTACACAGTACTTTTTCTATATTTCAGACATTTAAATGTTCCAAGCTGCTTGATTAGACGCCTGTCAAATTCAGAGTTATATTGGAGCTTTTGTGAGGATGAAAGAGTTGGCCTGCAGAACTGCAGATACAGACAGTGGATTAAGGCAACTTTGAAAATGTTGGCTTTCCTTTTTCGTCACTCCAGGTTGGAGAGAAGGCAGCTTCTGTGACTTAATCACAGCTAGTTCATGGTAGCAAAACTTAATCTTTCCTGCCCAGGTGCTGTTTGCCATCAAAGTGCAGGTGTTATTGTCGAGGGGTGAACAGGATTTAATCTTGACAGGTTGTTCATTTCTGTGGAAGCTACTGAGACGTTTTATTTAAGCTGTGCATAAAAGAAGATATTGCTGGTGGTTGTTGTTTTTTTTCTCTGACTTTCCATCTTTAGGAAGACTGGCCTTGCCGGAATAGCCAATCGTTTTCTTGTTACATAGGCAGTGTTTTTTCAAGTGCTGCTAATACGTTTCTCTGCTTATTTCAGGGAATCTTCATCTTTTTCCTGGTGAAATACAAGCCTTTGAAATATAACAATGTGTATATATATCCTGACTGGGGCTATGGCATAGGGTGGATGATGGCACTCTCTTCCATGATCTGTATCCCTTTGTGGATGTGCGTTAAGCTGTGGAAGGCAGAAGGCACTTTCATAGAGGTAAGATATATTTTCAGATTAATGATACTGAAAAAAAGAAGTGAGAAGGGAGTATAAATCCCCACCTGCATAAGACTAAGCACAGTTTAATCAAAAAAAAAGCAATGCCATGTGCCTGGCCGGTGGCAGCTTGGGTTTGGCCTCTAAGTCACTGGTGGATAGAGGCACCTGAATTGTCTCTATTTTCTTCTGTTGTTTGTTTGTTTTTTTTTTTTTGCCTTCACTAACATCAGCCTGTGGTAAACTAACCAACGCTATAACTCTAAGGTGCTCTGTTCCTGCTCAACTTGTAGCTTCAAATGTCTGTAATGTCAGCTAAATCCTTCAGGAAGGTTTGTAGCAGCCACTCATTTAGATCATCTGCCTTCTTTCCATGGTTTTGGTAATTAATGTTTGTGCTGCCAAGATTTTCCTCCAGAGGCTGGGTAGAAAAGCCTCATAGATGTCTTCTGGAAGAGTTTTTCTCATTGCAGTTCTCTAAGTGAGAAATAGAGGCAGAAAGAAATCCTCAGTGCTATTTGCTAATGTTTGGTATCAGGTTATCTCAGGTCTAGGCTGAGGTTAAGATTGTTAAATATAAGACCTTTCCTCCAAAGAAAGACAGTGAAAATGGCTATAATGGAAGAAACAAGAATATAAATCTATTCGGCCATTGGGGATTTCTCAGATTCCAGAAAAGCCTGGTTCTATCATCTGGAGTTCCTTAGATTCTATTCAGTAAAAGTAGGTAACCCAGAGTCATGTCCTTCTATCTTGATACACGTACGGAAGCCCCTTTCAGGCTTTCTCAGTCCTTCTGATATTCACCAGAATAACGCCAACATGAAGAACAAGACAGCAGGAATTTCTGTCTGAGGTGCCTGGTGCTCGTTAACTTACCTAGTGCTTTTGGAAGAACTGTCTCACGGTGTCTACCCGCACATTCAAAGTTGTCCTCCACCCAGAACCAAGGTCTATGACTTCTGGATACACATGAGTGTATCTCAATGTAATAGTTACTGCTTTCAGGAATGGTGAAGAGAACGTGCAATTTATTGTGCTGGCTGATGGCAATCCATGTTGGAATGATGCCATTAAGCTGATGAAACAGGGCCTGGGGACTACCTAGGAGATCTTTACTGTGGCTATATAAACAAAAAATGAATTGTCTATAGTATCGTTTTCTTAGCACGTCAAAAAAGGAAGTTTTGCACAAATCTTAACATTAAATATTCCTTTAATGCATCAACCTTATCCATTCTCTACAAGTAAATAGACTTTGTAAAATCTTGGTTTGCGTTGCCTTGTAGTGTGAAGCACTGCAGACAGGTCATTATTTTTTTCCATAAGTGAACAATTAGAGGGTTTGGGTTTTTTTTTAATTACAGATGGGAGCTTCTCAGGAAGCCAAATTCCTGCAAAATCTCTGCTCCCCAAGCTCTAAGCAGCAACATTACTACTGATGTTCTTGCTATAAAGGAGAAGTTCTTAGCTGAACTTCTTTAAGGTGGCTTAATACACTTTGGCGGTCTCTTGTTTATTTTTTTCAGAGTATGTCTTTTAGCTATACCATGAGAAGCAAAATGTACCCATATAACAGGCCTTAATCGTAGCGTTGTGCTGAGTTTCGTCATGGAAGGGAACGTTACTCTAAATTAGTGTGACGATTCACGTTGGCTTTGTCTTCACCTTTCATTCTCTAGCCCCTGGTCTGGTGTGATTTGTGAGGAATGGTGCGACCTGCAGCTTTGTGGACGTACCTACAGCAGGGAAATGAGAGGCAGGCATGCAAGAGAAAAGGGGTTTATAGTCAACCTGCTTAAGAAAAGTCTGTCTGTGACCAAGAACAAGATAATGATTTCCATTTTCTTGAATTTTCTAGAAATTCAGGAAGTTGATTACACCTAGCTCAGATCTGAAAATGAGAGGGAAACTTGGAGGAGGAGCCTACATTGCAGCAATAAATGACTGCGATGCCAAACTGAAAGGAGATGGCACCATTTCAACCATTACAGAAAAGGAGACACATTTCTGAAAGAACTATCTTTTTTGTTTTTTTGTTTTTTTTTTTTGTATGAATAAATAAATTCACTTAATTATAGAGGCTGGCTTGTTTTGCACAAAATTTTATTAACCAGTTAATTTTGAACTGAAAATTGTATACTTGTTTAAAAGTGATTTTTTTAAATTACTATATAAGTAATGACTATGTAAAAGAAAAAGAAATAGTATTATATGGAATGTTAGCGATGACTTCTTGTAATATGGTGATTTCAGTAAACTTTTTCTTTTAGAAGGTAGAGGGCTCTGTATAATGTGCTGTAAAACTTTTCTACTTTGGTTTCTGTCAGATGTAATGTTGTATAGCTATATGCATTCTAATCTGTAAGCATTTCAGACCATTTCAGCTTTTAATGTATGTATATAAAGGGGACACAGAAAGCCCTTTGGTTTATATTGGAAGAAATTGTGAAGGGATGAGGGGGATGACTTGTAACTGCTGTTGCATATGGCTGTCGAAGCGTGGGCTGGATCCAAAGTCCACTGAAAGCTGAGGGGGCCTTTCCAGTGGAGGCCGGTGGCTTTTGCACCGGCCTGCATGGTCTTCAGCCTTGCCCGAGGCCAGGGCAGCTGAAGACTGAGATTTGCACCTAACAAAGCTCTTCTTCCAGGGCAAGTGTTGTGAAGCCGATGGGAAGCACCACCTCAGTTGCTCTTATCACCTTCCCTCCACCCTTCATTTACTTCAGCAAGTCTAAAAATGTGGTGGAATGGGCCGCACTTCCGGGTCACTGTTTTCCTGGAGACTGGGTAGAGGCTATTTCTTAAGAGCTCTATGGATTTTGCTGCTCTTGTAAGTTAATGGTCTCTAAGATGGTGTGTACCGCTTCAGGAGACCTCTAAAACTTCTTCATTTTCTTTAGTGTCTGGGTGGCCAGTTCTTCACGTTGGTTGGTGCTTCCCATCGCCTGAAGTGAAATGTGTTTGTCTATGTTGGTATAGCAGGAGATCACGATACTTCATACGTGTGGAGATGTTCTGAGAAAAAAAAGATCAGGTTTAGAGCTCTGCTTATGTAGGCCTCTCTCTCTGTCTCTGTATCTGTTTGTCAGTCTGTCTGTCTGCACATTCCCCTCAAATGATATCAAGGATCCTGCAATGACAATGTGTAGCACTTCATAGTTTTTCTCATCTTCAAGGTACTTTCTAGATGCTCTCAGATTAGGCCTCGAACACTCTGAAGGCTTGCAGTGAAGTCAGAGTAGGAGCTCATTTGGCAGAAGGCTGGAGTAATCGGTCCTTAATCGCTACGAGAGTTCCAAGAGGTCATTTATGTGCAATGTAGATGAAGAGATTAAGACAAGGTTGTTGTGACTTCTCTGTTTCGCAAAGGGAGCAGTATTGGGTTTGTGGCATCAGGCTTTTTTATCCTATCAGCTGTATGAACTCAACTCCCTCTGATTTAAAACAGATTTTGTACTTGAATCCAGCTGAGGGATGGTTGTTACCATGAGGTGTGCAAATGCCAGTCCCAGTATCAAATTCTCTAGACTATCTCTTGGGTTGTTTTGTTTTTATTCTGCCAGTATTCAAAACACCATTATTTGTTCTGGACAGCTATCTGTTTTTCTTGTCCTGGTTTGTTATTTAATGATTGTATGAGAAACCTGTGGAGGAACGCGCTGTTCTACAATGGACGGGGTTCGATGGGGAGAGACAAGCAACAGCCTAAGACTGCTCCGAAGAAATGTCATAAAATCCGCTGTCTTCTCTGCAGTGCAAAATATCCAAAGCTCAGATACCAAGAATCACTTTGTCTCAAGTCAGATCATTAAATCTAATTAGATCCATTTCATTTTACTTCACCTTATTTGTATTTTTTGTGGGGGAAGGTGGAAGTCTAAGAGAGAACTTCTCTACCACAATTCTACATCAAATATTTTAAGTCCTAGTTGCCTTTGCACATCTCCCTTGTTAGGTGCTTATGAAAGGACATTTTGAAAGAACGTGCCTTTATGAAGATACAGAACCATCGTCTTGGGAATGGTGGCCTCCCTCAGAGAGGGTCTTCAGCTTGGCATCCAGAACTGGAGGTTACCAATGAAAATCACAGTCCATTCTGGAAAATGATTCTTCTGGCAGAGAAACGCTCCCAGAATTGAAACCACAGATTGAGTTATATACAATGAAGCAGCTGAAAGCTACATAATGACATGGGGAAAATGTCTGCTCCAAAACATAGAAATGAACATTTTTTGGAAGTCCTAATGAGTCATAAATGTTAGTAACCCATGTTAGTGTCCCTTCATGGTCTTTCCACCCACCAGAGTTGCAGAGCTAAGGCCTCAAAGCCACATACGGACCTTGGGCTGGATTATGTTCCTTCCCAGAGTAAACATTAACACATCTTATCAGTGAAGGATGTGCAGATGTCGGTTAGGTCACACTTGGCATCGATTTCAATGAAGTTCTTTTAAGCAGTCACAGCTCCTGATGAATGTTTACAGCAGAGCGTGCCAAGAGGTGGAACCCACACCGCTCAACTGGCCACCCATTAGAGACACCATGAAACTCGCAGACGAGGCAAGATTACCCTTTGACTCATAAGACACATGCTGCTGGAGCGAAACAACTTGACTTGTGCTTTTTTAGCTTGTCGGTGTACTTTGAAGAGTTGTACTCATCCACGTATCTCCACAGGAACTATGTACTTTGTGTGGAACGTGCTTCCTATTCTGCTGCTACGAACTGTTTCACCTGTTGCTTTATGCACATACATGTGGTTTGGCATGGTCTAAAGTATGATCCAGTATTACTAATGTGCTGTGCTTGTAAATGTGTGTACTTAATATCTGACTTGTTTAACACGTTACTGATTTTTTTAAAAAAAACATTTTTTCTTTTGTGGGGAGGGATGTGGGAGGGTAAATTTCCTCATAGTTTTGTTTTGTTCGGGGTTTGGTTTTTTTTTTTTGAAACAATATGAAGGGGAAAATGCAAAAAACAACTATATGGTGATGATTTTTTTTTTTTAATGCAGTAGGAACAATACTGCCCTTTTCTGAAAGATCTGCAATATTATTAAAAATAATGCAATAAAGATGAGCAACCACTAAGGTTTATGTAACATTTTACACAAAGAAAGATTCTGTTTTGTTTTGAAGGGCACAAGATTTCATCTACTTACTTGTTTTCAAAAATTAAAGGAAATGGGCAAAACCCGTTCTGTGTATGTTAGTTTATCTCAACGTATATTGTATGACCCTCACCTAAGACGTTAAATAGGGACAACTACCCTGTTAGGGAAGACATGTGGCCCTTGGTTTTAAATGGGGAACTTAGAAATATGAGAAGATGTAGCAATTTGTTTGAGCTCATCCAGTAAATCTATGGCTGAAACGGAAGTTTCATAGAATCATAGAACGTTGGGGGTTGGAAGAGACCTCTGGAGGTCATCGAGTCCACTCCCCCTGCCAAGCAGGACCAGAGAATCTAGGGCAGGTCACACAGGAACGCAGCCAGACAGGTCTGGAAAGTCTCCAGAGAAGGAGCCTCCACAACCTCTCTGGGGAGCCCCTTCCAGTGCTCCGCAACCCTCACAGGCAACAAGTTCCTCCTCATGGTGAGGTGGAACTCCTTGTGCTCTAGCTTGCATCCATTGCCCCTTGTCCCATCGCAGGGCACAAGTGACAAGAGGTTGCCCCTTTCTTCTTGACACCCAGCCCTCATCTATTGACCCACATTCATTAGATCCCCTCTCAGGCTTCTCTTCTCCAGACTAACCAGCCCCAGGGCTCTCAACCTTTCCTCATCA
>JAVSBS010005495.1:0-33218 GCA_033124195.1 Coracias cyanogaster | reverse complement strand
CCCATGGGATTCCTGCAAGTAGATCTTTGAAGAGTACAAAGTTAGCCCTGCGGAAGTCCAGGGTTGTAATCCTACTTTTTGCCCTACTTCTACCTTGTAAAATAGTGAACTCCACCATATTGTGATCACTGTCACTGAGGCTGTTCCCAACCTAATGTCCCCAACTAGTCCTTCTTTATTTGTTAATACAATCTTATCCCTAAGAACTCATTTAAAACTGTATCTCTGTGGGGTCCTCTCCATCAGTTCCTAAAGGCTTCAGTGTGTTTGAAATGGACCCAGCAACAACATTTCACAGCCTGAGTTTGTGTCCATAGTGGTTTTTTGTACCCAAGGCTCCCTGCACAATTCGAGTTAATATCTCCAGAGAGGCCAGAGCCTTCAAAAGGTTTTATTTCCTACCCCTACACTTCCTAACTTGGAGTCTTGAACACAATTTACACAAATCATCAACGCAGAAAAGAATTTGGGGTTTATGTCTGAAATGATTCAGAATTTGACCCTTAAAAATCTGTATCCATTAGATAGTTGTAATTTTCCTTTCTTAAGAAAACAACCAACCCTCTTTTCTTTTTGAAAGTCCAAATATCCTGGAAAACACCAATTATGTGCTTTAACTACAAAATAATGTTGATTGTACAGACACCTGTGCATAGTGCTCCATCCTGATACTCAGCTAACATGAAAACTCAGATAGGCAGCCCTGTTAAAGTCAAAAGGAAAACTTGCCTGGAGAGAGTAAAGTTTGCAGGATCAGATGCTCTGCAGAGTTTCTTTCTTTCCAGGGATATTTTGTGCTTCCCTCAGTGAAAAATGCTGTCATATTTCAAAATGAAGTTTTGCAGGCCATTGATCTAGAATGTGAGCTGGTTCCTTTGCATATTTTGGAAAATCAGAAATAACATATTTATTTAATTTAGAAAAATTACTTCCGTCCAAGGCTGTTTCTCAAGAAACATTCATGATGGCCTAAAACTTGCAAACTCACTACATATATGTGCCAGGCATAGCATAACAATAAATAGCTCAGTCCTTTGTGATATGAAATCTCCCTGAACAAGCATTTCATGTTAGATTGTTCTTAAATGACCTTCCAGTCTCTTTGAAAAATAATCATAGTTTTAAAGGGCTAGTAAACATGCATCTTCACATGGTAGGTAGGAAGTGTTCCAACAAACTGTAAAGATTCCTTCTAAAAATTTTCATACTTAGTCCAGGAATTATTGGTCATGTTACCTTTTTTAAGGTCTACATTAAAATAATAAGAAATAAACTTTCCAAAATAATAAAACATTGTGGTTTTTGTGGCAGTAGAAAAAGCCAAAGATATTAAAAACTAAAGATGACATGTCCAATCTACATTTCAACCCCAACTAAGTCATTTTTATGCTTCAGACCTCTCTCAGTCCCCTGAGAAAAATGAATGAAACTCTTCTCCCAAAAGCTGAGGGTTCACCTAACCTAAACTCTTCTAGATTACAGACTTAAAGGAAGAAGACCAGGTCTGTAAGTTATGCTTAGTTATTTAATGGCATCCGTTTGTGTTCTTACATAGGGCAGGGTACACTTTTCAGAAATAACTAAACAAATTGTGGACAAAGCATTAGTCGGACCAGAAAGAAGGAGTGTTTGGTCCTGTAACTGCCTACATTAACTGAGTTTGACTGAATTTTCTCTCCTATGCTTCATTATTCTCCTTTATGCTTTTAAAATATATATAAAACTTGAAATCTAATAAAGATTGCTTTTTTCTCTTAAAAATTTAATCTTTTATAATAAAACCATCTGAATATTGGTCTGTTCGGGCTTGTTTGTTTGTTGGGTTTTTTCCTCCTGAAAAGCATAAGGTTAGAAAAAATGAGCAGAAAGTACTTAGAAATTAAATTTTGCTACTACTCAGAAACCCCACTTTCTGCCTTCTGGGGAACATAAGATAAAAGATGCATTTTGCCCTGAACCAGGCATCCTGTACCAAACAGCAAACAAGTGGTTATTCTTCACTGGAATACTCTTGTAGTCTTCAAGGACTCATGGCTCAGAGACTTTCTATGATGGGATTGGTGTCTTTTCTGAACTTTTAGCATCTTCTTGTGTGAAGGATATCCTCACCTTAAACAAACATGAAAGGTCTTCCTTTATCTGCTTTCAGCCTGATGTCTGCTAGATGCATTTGACTCCCCCTTCCCCTTCCCCCTCCTGGTTCTTGTCCTGGGTGAGGGTGGAAGAGGGGTCCTTATGCACCTTCTTCACCTCTGTCATTCAGAGATTCAGCATTTCAATTCAAAACTCAGAGGTTTTAATGATGTAGACCAGATTGGAATAATATATGGACTGTTCAATAATGCTGAAATTAAATGTTTTATGTACAATTAAGTGCCAACGTTTCAGTGAGACGCTTGTGAAACATTTCCACTTTGTCAAATCAAACAACATTTTCTGATAGAAAACCTGTCTGCTGGAAAATTTTCAAGCTTATCTGAGTGTTATGCTACATTTTTGGCTCAAGAAGATAAGTAAGGGCTCTTTATTTTTATTTTAATAGAGTGTCAAAATTAATTATCAGACATTTCAAAGGCATAAAAGAAAAAATGTTGGCCAGGGCATTCACTGTTATCAAGAATATTACCAAGATTTTCACACTGCAGTCATAACCACATATTCATTTAGATTAACTAAATGGAATACAGATTTTGAGCAAACAAGGGTAGAATTTTTGTATAATACACACAAGGCAGTATCCTTTCTGGAGTTTGACTTCTATCAGTTCAGGTTGTTCTGTCTTGACTACAGATACTTTGAACACTTAACTATCTGCTCATAAAAAGAAGTTTGCTCAGAAATAAGGGAGGCCAAAGACTTGTTGGAGATTTTGCCATCTCTCTTATGCAGCAATCTCAAGAAAGAAATGGCAAAAAAGCAATTTTGTGTTTGGTATCTCTACCATGTCTAAGCCCCACTTCAGATGCCTAAGTTATCCAGAAGACTGTCAGGTTGCTCAGGCATGGTTTCCTCTTCATAAATCCACATTGACTACTCTCAGTCACCGTCTTGTCCTTAATATGTTTGGAAATGGCTTCCAGGAAGATTTATTCTATCAGTTTCCTAGAGATTGGGGTGAAGCTGACTGGCCTATAGTTCTCCGGATCCTCCTTCATGCCCTTGCTGAAGATAGGAGTGACATTTGCTTTTTTCCAGTTCTAAGGAGCCTCCCATGATCCACAGGACTTTTCAAAGATCAACAGAAGTGGCCTCGCAATGACATCTGCGAGCTCCCTTGTTACTCATGGGTGGATCTTGCCAGGTCCCATAGGCTAAGACACATTCAGTTTGTTTAAATGTTTGCTAACTTGATTCTTCCCTATCAAAGGAAGTTCTTCCTTGCTCCAGACTTTTCCACTGATCTCAAGGGCCTAGGATTCCTGGTTTGGTTTGGGGAAGACTGTTAGTGTCCTTTGGTAGTTGTCCTGTCCTGAAAGTTTGGGAAAATGAAGGACAGGAATGTGCGAGTGCGGCATGGTGAAGCTTCTCCAGAAGAACAGCTGTCTGTCCAAAGGATTAAGTGAAAGTTGGCTTTTCTACAGTAGTCCAGGTCTGGACATATGCATGCTGATGGAATAGCAAATTCCTGTTTTGCAGTTACATGTAGAAAGAAAAATGTTTTCCATTTGCTGACTCCCCTCCCACTTGCCCAGCTTGGGATAGGGTCTTATTCAGTTCGGCCTGAGAAATGGAGGTTTAGGGAGATAATACGAGTTTCACAGATGAAAAGAAAGAGACGGGAGTGTGAGGAGAAAGGGGGAAGGGAGGGAGGAGGTAAGAGTCCTGGCACAAATATTTAAGCATTTAAACTGTTGCAAAATTAGGCCTTGTAGGAATAAAAGCTTGTGTGATGGAAATAAAGGCTCTGGGATGATTATTTCTGCTGCCCGTGAACCTAGGAGGTTAAAACAGGGAAATGATAAGTGAAGAAGAGTTATGAGCAGTGAAGACAGAGACAGTCCAGGCACTGGTACATGCACTGGGCAGTTGGCCTGGACCCATTGCTGAGCCAGGACCCTGGCCAATTTTCCCTTTTTTTTTTCCTTCTTGGAAGAAAAGGATTGAGGTTAAGCTGACCGGAGAAAGCAAAGCTACCATAGCCTTTTGTAGCCTGTAAAGCTGAGTACAGACTGTCATTGTCAGGCTGTGTAACACAGTCCACTTCTGTTGTTTACTTGCAGCAGCGGGTGGAAGGAACTGCTCTAAATTATCTTGGGTGATGGGGAGCCAGGAGAAGGGCTGTCATGGGAGGAGGCTCCACTGTCTTCCTGAACTTTCACTTTTGATTTTCAGCTGAGCTGGAAACATGATTCCTTACTGTTATTGTTTTTAATGCCTGGACACAAGGCCAGATCCTCAGCTGGGATAAATCATCTCTGCTTGCCTGTAGCTGAGGAAAGTAGGAGGATGCACAGTGATTCAGGATATGACCGGCCTTTTTTAGAGACTGGAGCGCTTCTTTTCCCTGGTAAAAATGAGACCACCACATTCATGTGCTCGATCATCAAGTACGTGAACATTTTTCAAAAGCACAACTTCCCAGTGACCCAGAGTGCCTCTAAATAAAGAAGTGCTATTGGACCTCAGTAGTGTGAAAGGAGCAGTTGAAATCCCTGTCTTGCCCAGCTGTTAAACCTGTGTTTGATTTCTGAAAAATCTATAGAGAAAAAGGGTTAAAGGAGACCATACAAGAAGTAGAAGAAATAAATTGAATGCACATGTGCAATCATTATTCATACTAACGTTCCCTGTATTACTTCATAACACAGCTGTATACACAAAAAAACAGTCCACTTTGGTTTCTTCCTATTCGAATCTTATTAATTTCTGCTTAATGGAACACAAATGTTTGCGCTCTTCATTTTGACGAATGCAGCCTCGCAGTGTATTTGTTAAGCATTAGCTAGCGCAGTTGTGACCATCTAATACAAATGTCCCTGGGCCTTTCATGGCTCCTGACAGGATATCTTTTGAGCATGACAGTTGCCATGGGGACGGGTGCAATGCCTATTTGGAAGGAAAATTGGGAGCAATGCTCATTACGTCAAAAACTACATTGGGGAGGGGAAGAGGGAGAATGTTTGCTTCTTGTGCTGACACTTAGCTGCTTGTTTTACCCGCCACCCACACACTTCCATCAAACAATATCTCTTTCAAATGCAGAAGTCAAAGTTTGCATCTCCTATCATTCCAGCTGGAACAGGCAGGGGCTGTGTGAAATGAATATCATCGTGCACAGGGCCAGGGCACTGCCTGGCTGGCTCTATCTGTCACTTCATAACACAGCAACACTGAGCCCTCTCAGTTTTCCCCTCCTCCTGCCTTTGGCCAAACACTTCGCCCAGCTCCTCAGGGCACCACAGGGACACCAGGGTGGTGCAGGGAGGAGGCAGCCGCATAAATCTAACCAGCTTGCTCAAAACCAGCTGATTTATTGTGGGTTTATACAGGTGAGAGGAGGATCAATGTCCATGTGTATCACAATGCCCACAGATACGGAAGGTGGCAATAACAAACATGAAGACCTTTGTTCCCTCCCTGTCCCCCCAAAACACTGAGAAGCCAAAGGAATAAAAAACCCCTTTTTGTAGAAAACAAATTCTAGACCCTTTTGTTTTGAGCTCTCTTGCCATATATTCCTCTAAAGTCTGAACATTTCTTCCACTAGAAATGAGCCATCACTGTATTTTTCACTGAGGTTTTCTGTTGACTTAGACTTTCAAAAAACCCCCAAACCCACACTGAAAAAAAGCCTAAACCACCCCAAGACTGGGTATCAGCCAAACAGTCAAAGACATGCAGCAGACTTTCAACAAGGCCCAGGTTTGAGGGGAGGGTGTTTGCAAAGCACTCAGATGTCCAGCATTGGGTACTGGTGTAATATACCAAATCTTCTTGGTGAAGTACAGGAGGTGGCTTTTCTGATAGCCCGTGCATGGTGCCCTCACTGAATTGCCAGGGTCGGCTTGGTGCTTGGTCCCTGAGATACCTGGATCCTAAATGATTGCCCTTCCAGTCGTGCCTTGCTTTCTGTGTTTTAGATAGAGCAAGTGCCCAAAGCAGCACCCCAGGGTTTGCATTTCCACTGCCCTTAGGATCATACAGGTGATCCAGAACCTGTTGAGTTCATGTGCTAGATGTCTTAGAAATATGACAACTTGCCCAACATCTGTATGAATACAAATTATCTCACATATGGAATGAGGACAGAGTGGTAGAGTTGGCCTCTGCTTTGTGGGGAGATGTGACTTTGGGGTTTTTACATGCTGTCAGAGCACTTTTTCATTCTTTTCACTGTAGGGCTGTGGACATGAAATGTGGTGCAGAGAAAGAGGCAGCTTTGACACACTTGCAAGTTTCCTGACCATGATCAGCCTGCAGTGCTTCTTGCTGGGACCTCTTCACACCAGGAAGGCTCCTTGCCCGGCTCCCTCTAACACACTGCCCTGACTGCAAGCAGCAAATAATTTCTAAGGTTTTATTTAAATGAAAAAAGCCTACCTTCAAAACTCCCCCTCCTAGAAACAAATACCATTATGTGCAGCTGGAACAATTCTCCCTTCCCCCCATTCAGTCATGCATCGACAGCTGCCTTAAGACTTGAACTTTCTCCACTCCTCACAGCCTGCTACCACTTGAACTGCTTGACTAATATCATCATCTAGCAGCAGCAGCAGCAGCAGCAGCACATGTTATCTTATCTGGGGAGAGGTTTCCAGGTCTGAATGCCAGAGATATAGTGGGGGCTTATACATTCCCCATGGAGTCACAACCCCTAGAAGCCATAAAGCTGATTTTGTGTCGGAGTGACAAGGGGAGTCCCGGGTAGTGCCTAGGCCTTGGTGCTCTCCTCTCCACTCTCTTCCTTTTCTTCTCATGGCATTCACCAAAGCCAGGAGGCCATGTCTGAAAGATGAAGAAGCTCCACCAGGCTCTTTTGACATTCCCTCACATTGCCCACCTCTTGATCACCAATTTTGCAGGGCCCATTTAGCCTCATTAAATAGTTTTTTTTCTTCTTTAAGGTGACATAGGAAAGTCCAACTTCTCTTAGCTTTTCTGTACACCTAGATATTACCCTCCAGATTAAGCCATCACAACTTTTGAAGTAGATAATTTTGCTTGTCTATATACGCTGTTTCATTGTGTGCCACATCAAAATGTGCAATCAATTCAATAGTTATGCTTATAAAATAATAACGTCGGTACATATTTTGTTTCTAAGCTAGTTTCCCTCTCAGTAGATACAGCTAAAAAGAATTAAAACACGTGAAATGCAAGTTTCAGAGTTAACCTGTGATGTTTGCCTATGGCAAACATAAGGCAATTTGAATTAATTTAGTCGTCCCTGCTTAGTCACATCTTCCATCACCATAATTTATCTGGCCATCTGATCATTCTGTTTTGTTCAAACTTTAGACCCAATTCTTTCTTCAGATTTATGCATGCAATGGCATGCACATGTCTCTTAGTTTTAGTGGAAATTATGAGTCTCTCTCTGAAGGGAGAGCTCTAGATCAAAGGTCTATATGTTAGAACAAAATTTGTAGGAAAATTGTTATGGAGAGAATATTTGATAACAGACCACTGTGAATTTATTCCCAGTCTTGCTTTTGTACTGTCTGAAAGTGTAATATTCATAAAAATCTACACTTAGTTGAAAAAACATACATTTTGATAATATCTGATTAAAAGTTATCAGTTTATTACAATGAAAAAAATATTTTCATAATTTCACTATCTTATGTTGAGGGAATTTAAGGATTACGTTTATTATTTTTACACAATTTCATGTCATTTATGTCAGCATCAAAAATTGCAAGCAAGAGACACTTTGAAATAGAAAAGATCAATCTTTTAAACATGTTAAATAACACTTGCTTCTCTATGATTTTCAAAGATAATTAAAATAATAGAATACTTCAATTAAGTGATTACATGCTATCACTAATTACACATTGTGAAATACTGTAAATAATCAGTATAAAAATGAAAAACACATTACATTAACTAAAAGAAAATAATTTTAAAAGAAAAGAAATTCTGAAATGAACTTTTGTAAATCATCAGACATTTCCAGTTTCCACTTCATGGAAAATTTCAGCTGTATTTGATTATGTTCTAAGTCACTGACAGTCTCAATAGATGTTAGAGACCTTGGAGCAGGAAAATATATGTCATTTCGAAAAAACTACTATTACAGTTAAGTCTACTGTCTCACAGAGACTCTATTAAGCAGAGAATAAACGCCATTCTAAGTGTTTATTAGGAAGTAACTCTGCATTCCAAACACTCGAGATAACTGCTTTTTGTTCTATGGCAACCAGGTTTCAAAAGAAAGATGTTTCATTGTTCTGCAGTACAAACCTCCCACATGCATTTGCTTTCTCCTGTTTGCAATGCTTCACAGAGCTGCACTTTGCATACAGGGATCCAAAATCAGTTCTGGCACAAATAGCCACTGGATGCCCAGGCTGGCCTACAGGCATGTTCAGAGGTGTCTGCTTGTCTGCCCAGGGTCCAGCCTTCCACAGAGCTTCTGCCTCCAACACTCCAAACTAAAGGAGGCTGGAAAGCCCAAGTGGTGGGATTCACCTCACCTGGCATGGCATGCTCATGGAGGAGGCCTCTGTTTCTGAGCAAGTCACTATCAGCTCTTGTTAGTCATGGGAGACATGCAGACTCTTCAGGGTATGACTCATCTGGCCCATTTTAGATGCCTGCTTCCTGAGGAGGAGCACTGTGCAGCACTGGGGCTTCTCTCCTGTGGTAAACACATGATGAGCCTATACAAATATTGCAAGTGCAAAGGTCTGCCTCTGCTCAGGTTCATCACATCCAATGCGCTTAGCGATAATTTGATTTAACAGAGGAGCTGGGTGACCAATTCCCTTGACCATTATTAGAAACTGGAAATTATGTCCCTTGCGAAAAACACTCCTTAGACCTTACACGGTCTTTAATGGTGCTGAACCATGAGGTGTCCACTCCAACATCCTCTCTTCTGGGCTGTACTGTGTTTTACATAGCCAGAGGATGCTCCAAGTGCAGCATTTCCTTTGGCACAAGGAGGGCGGGGGTTTCTTTATTGCTTCGTGGTACTCAGAGGACAAATTGTTGCAGTATTTCTATGATTACAATGAAAATAATAATTTGTATGGAGTTAGATTTCCTTTTTCTTTGCAGATAGTTGAGGATTTCTTCCATATTCAAATTTTCTTGGCAATGTTATAGTTGTACAGAGGAACAGCTTCTTTTGAGCCAACAGTATCAGGAACGCAAACAGACTTAGTGTGTCCCAGCCAGGGCTATCAGTCACCTCTATCTTTCTTTCCAAACTCAGTGAACAGTCTTTGTGGCCAGGAAAAGGAGAGAAGAGCCCACTGGGGATCTCAATCTCTCAAACAGAAGACAGAAATTTAGGGCAAGGTAAGAAAGATTCAGATCTAAGAAATATTAGAAGACGATAAATGTTTGCTTTCTCTGAGTTTCCTGTGTCTTGCGGAAGGCAGCAGCCCCCTAAAAAATAGTCAGCCAAAAGGCTTGTTATGTAAGTGCAGGGGTTACACTTAGATTTCCTCTTCTGCTGATGCAGGAATAGCCCTGGTTACAAAGAACATGGATGTCTGGTACAGCTCAAGTGCATTTGTGCCAGAGCTCCTAAAATGTGCTTCTGCTACAATGGCCCCTTGCTTTGTCATGCTCATTTAAAATAAAATCACTGGCTGGTGCTTAATGCACACACACACACACCCACACACACCCCCAAAAAAAAAAAAAAAGAAAGAAAGAAAGAAAAACATGAGAAAACTGCTATGGTCTGATATATCTGCATTGGTAGTAAGTGAAAAAGACCATTGTTTTAGCTGGGAAGCTTGCCATCAGAACTAGGGTTGCATCCAGACAACACAACACAGGTTGTCCAGCTAACCACAAGGTATTTGTATCTAGATATCCTTGAGGAAAGAACTGGGAGAAGATGTGTCTGGGGATGACACATCTGTGAAGTTTTCCTTTCCTGAGTCAAATGGCTGAATCACTTAAACAGGACGATGGTCTTGACATGCCCTTGGAATAGTGTCTCCCTGGACTGGCCACTTTCCCTTCTCCTTCTGCAGCTCTTTCTTCCAACACCAGTATCATTAAGTGTAATTAGCTTCCTTTTCCATAACTGAAGCCTAGATTTATGCAACTTCATGTGTTCTGCTACTTCAATCAATTTTCTGGCCTACATGCCATTTGTACCAACATTGGCATTCTCTGTTAAAGCTCTTCAAACCCTTAACCCATTGCAAGCCCAAGGCCGTTATCCCAGTTACCAACTACCTAGTTCAGTGTAAATCGATTCCTCTGTCCATTCTAGGAAATGGAAGTCTAAAATCAAATGGGAGTAACAATGTTATTCTATTACTTATAATTTCCTTTTTCCTTTTACTCTATCTAAATCCTTCCTTTTTTGATCTGCTCTCTTCTCTCCCTCTTCTACTCACATGTCCTTCATGAATCCAGAGCCCTCTCTCTTGCCCAAGGTGAGGTTCCCATTCATTTCCTTGCAACCACATAGGGATTCTCTTTGCTCCCCTTCAACTAACTCAGGCCCTAAATGCTGAAACCACTCAAACCAGCAGAAAAAAAAATTCCTGCTTCACGTCTCCTCAGGGCTACATCCTAGACTTTGCAACCACAGTACTCCAAGAAACCTTCAGAAAATACCTTCACAGAGTTTCAGTTTCTTCATTTTTATCAAAGGCCATCTGTGTTTCCCCACTGAATGGACATAGCCTTCTTAGGTTTTCCTGTTCTTTCAGTTGTGAGCTGACTGTTTTAGGATTCCTCCACAAGTAAAACAGCATGGAATTGCTGTCTTCCTAGTCTCTCCTGACAAAGAAGGAAGAAAGAAATAAATTTTTATAAAATTTCTTATCCAAATAGTGATGCTATGTTTCAGGAGAAAATGATGGACAGAAAAAGCAGAGTTTGGTCTCTACCTTAGCCCAACAGGATGAATTTCATTTGTACTTGCTCTGGTCAGGCACATAGTTTATGCACTTATCGTTGATTTTGCATCCCTGCTTATGCTCCTCAATGAATGTGGTCCAAAACTTCCATCAAAGATACTAGCAACTATCTCAAGCTTGATTCCATCCGTGCTCTATAGTCAAAGGAAGTACTTTGAATGCATGGGAAAAAAAGTCTATATTGAGCTCTATTTCTTCATTCTCAGCAGAGGAATGTTCTACAGTTACTGAAGAAGCTTATACCATATGGTCCCACCTACATGATCTTCCTTCCTGTTTTCACAGTATATTTTGCACTATTTAGCCACTTTTTTTTATTTTGCTGTTGATGTACCCACAGTGATCCAACAACAAGTTTCTTGCCATTCAGCTACAGAAGAGTTGCAACACTAATCATTCTGTGACTGTATGTGACTGAGTCTAATAGAGGAATAGTAATTTTTCCTTAAATTGTTCTTCCCAGTTACATCATCTGTCTCATCTCCTGCTATTAATATTGTTAACACTGTTCTTGTACCAACAGCCGGAGGCTTTGGCCTCCAGCTACATGAAGCATTGAAATATTTTTTTCCTTTTTCTTTTCATTATCTATTAAGGTCACAGCAAGATCTGCTTCACTTTCTCCTCTGCTTTACCCCTATATTAAATGCAAATATTTTTTTATGTTGTTAAGTGGGAAAGACAAGCCTGCCAAATTCAGAGAGTGCCAAATGCCCTGTGCAGAATTAATTTGCCTGCCCCCTCCCCCGTATGCCAGTGTCCACAATAGCTCACTGCTGTTTTTCCCTTCATAGTCAGAGGAGGCAGAAACTAAGAAAAAAAAAACAATACAATGACAAGAAAATACAAAAATTGAATTAAAAAATCACAAATGTGGAAAAATAATAGAAGTCAACAATCACTAGACAAGAGACTCAATGAGCTACAACTGTGTTATCCAGATGAGGGTCATGTCCTGAAATGTCTATGGAATATCTTGAAAATTTCCTGAGCTATTAGAAACTTAAATTATTTAGTCTTCAGGCCTGATTAAAGATTAATCACCTACTGCAAAATGTTTTATATTATACCTGCTGTGTGAGGACCTCTGCATGATTTATAAGTCCAATGTCACAGCTCCTCTGTGAAGCAAGTATTATTCCTGTTGTATGGGAAAATACATTTAGATGTGCAGAAACTCAGACTATTTTTAAATAGTTTTAATACTGTAAGTTATACCATAATTATCAATAGGACTATATGTAATTAAAAGGAGATAAAGGATTTCTTCTAGTTCCCTGTGGTAGTCTTCACTTTCTCTTCATTTCTGTTTTGTTATTTTGGGTTCTCCGTTACTTTTTTACCTATTACAGATACAAATCAAAAAATAGAGAGGAATCTGTCACTTACTCCACATCATGTATATTCACCGTGTTCTGTTACACACTAAGGAGGCTGACTGTGAAGTGATCTTTTATTTGTTTCCCTATTTTAGGTAATCATCTACTGGGTTCTAGATTTAGGGGAAAAAACCAAACAACAAAACCAAAAACCCCCAAAACTTCATTCCTTTTCAATTTTAAAGCATAGAGCCTTTCAAATTTGTACATCATTAAGAGGAGACACAAGCAATGAGCTACAGACTTTTCCAAAGTGAAAAGGGTCATTTTACTGCCATGATTACCATTAACATATTCATCAAAATTTGGCCAGGAAAGTAATAGGGGATTCCTTGGCCCTGTTGGTAGCAATTTACGGTATTTTCTTTTTTTTCTGAAGTATAGGCAATACCTAGGCTAAACAGGGCCATTCAAAATATGGGCTCAGTCCTGAAAATACTTCTAGTAAGGCCAAGCTTTGCACATGTGAGCAGCTTCAATGAACTCTAGAGGAAATATTCTCATGTGTAAAATTTACTGAGATTTGTAGGATCAGGGCTCACATTAGGAAATAGTGCTGCAGGCCTGCCTAGGGGAACAAAGCAGAACAGCTGCACCTAATATGTGCCATTATTATTAGTCATTTAATTTGTCCTCTTTGTAAATAAAATAATGCAAAAATGGCCTTTGCCTAAGCTGAACTTGAGAAACAATTAACAGATGTAGCTCCATAGTATAACCGAGGCTGGAGACAGGTGTCACTTCCAGCCTTACTTTTCTTGTACCTTGCACAGGCTGTGAGTTTGCTGTAGGGCGGTGAGGAATGATCTGATGGGTTATATGAAGGAAGTCATCCTGAGCGTTTCTGGCTGAATGGCATGCTGTCCACAACTGCAGTGGTCTTGTGATAATCCAGATAGCCCCATCTAGTCTCATTTTTCCCAGAATACTTGGAAAAAGATTAAAGTGGATCTTGAAGGACGCAAGAAGGTGTCACTGGACAGCTCTGGATTTCACCCACAACCTGGGCTTGGACAACATTGGTGGTGTAAGTATATCCACATGGTGGTGTACCATGGTAGAAAGTTTACTTCAATGGTGTAAAACTATCTGTATGAGAGAGCTGGTGGTGAGCATGTCCAGTGCAATGTGTGGGATGATCAGCAAAGATTTTAGATTAATCTTTTCTGGGGGCATGTCTGCTGACAGGGCTGTTTGCAAACACAGCAGCTTTGTCTGGCAAGTAGTGTCAGATTCATAGAGCTTTCACAAAGGTTGGGGATATTGGCTTCTCTCTTTTTCCAGCTGCTTGCTGGATGCCTCTCTGCTAAAATGGACCAAGCAGGGCCTTGTTATCTTGCAGTCCTGGACAACTGCCAAGATTGTTCATCTCTTAAACCAGCTCTGTATATAACTGTTTTCTTCTTCTGTGCACACCATGGCACTGAACCACAATGCTCCTTGAAAGACCAGTCTCTAAGACTTTGTTTCATAGCAGTAGGCCTTATGGTCAACTTCAGCCCTGCTTTCTACAGACTGCCACTTGATATTACAAAGTTTGGTTATCTCACTACCTACTTTGGTGGGAATGAGGAGCATATCAACCCTGGGGCTGCTGGAACATGGCTACCCCTCTAGGCAAGAAAGGGCTACAGCCATAATGCCAAATATTTTTTGGGAGTTTCCTGTAACTGTTCTGTAAGCATGGATTGATCATTCTTTCCCAACTTGTTAAATTTTAGCTTGATATTCATCACTGTCATCTTTATGGCACAGAGCTTTAAGGCTGTGACTGTGAATAGTGTTACACATTGTACATTTGTTTTGTTTTCCAGAATGGCTGGAACGATTTGGCATTTTTATGCAGATCCCATAGATGCTGTGAGATCTGTATTGCTCTTCTGTGTCTAATCTGGCCAGGAACTCCACCAGCATTTCAATACCTGATATTTAATAAGACTTATTAAAGTAAAGGGAAAACCTATGATGATCTTCCTAATTACTGTGCCAAGTGAAAGGAAACCACAAGAAGCGTCTTGACTAGATAGCACATCTTCACACCTTTTGCCATGTGCGCTACATACACAGAAAATGTAGTGACATTTTTCCAGCTATGAGAGTCTCACTTTCAGCATAAACGAGAACATACCTGGAAAATTCACTGAGATGAAGAGTGTGAATTCATCACAGATTTCTCCGCAGCATCTGCCTAGACTAAAAATAAGCAGATCCAGATAAATTACCAAATGAGAAAGGGGGAGGATCTAGCCAAAGGTGAACTGTCTCTCTCACGAATGGTGCCAAGAGGTGGGGAAGGCAACTCTAGATGACTTCTGTGATGCTTCTGCTTGGCCTTTCAGCTAGTCTTTGACTGGAGTGACCTTAAAAGGCTGCTAACTCTCTCACTGGTGACACTACAAGGCACTGGCAGAATAGGACTGACTTTGCTGCAGCTGTTCCTGCTTTTTGTACGATTGACTGAGGTGAGCACTCCTAGCATTCAAATATGGTGCCTGTAGGGCATCTATTTTTCACCATTCATGTGGAATCTATACATAACTGTTAGCTATTATTAACTCTTAGTTATGGTACAATGTACATGTAAAACAAGCCATATTGTAAACAATATATTAGTGATGCACAGCAGTTGTTCAGTACAGGAGACAGTTGGGGCCTGGCTGAAGGCTTAATGTTAGAGCATGAACAGACCAAATTGGGCTAAGACTGTCTGAAAGAAGAAAATGTTAAAAGAAACTGCAAATTATCCTGCTCTGTGGAACAGGAGAGGCCCCCACAAGATTACACAGGGTAGAGCCTCAAGCCCATGTTGTACTCACCTGGCTTGCAAGGAAAGTCCCCAAGTAGCTCTACCTGTCATTTATTTATATGGGTCTTGACACATTAGTAATGATATGCAGATGTGACAGTCCACAATTCTGCATGGGGCAGACAGATGTGCAAAAGTTATTATAGCTGTTTGACAAGTACAGTGTGGAGAAGGAAATGTATTGCTCGGGGAGAGCGCTCTGGCACAGCTGGGACCAGAGCACAGCCTTCCTACATTCAGGTTTCATCCTCTCAAAAACCTATGGCTTCCTTTCCACCCCTATCATTATCCCTCAGGGCTCCCAGACTGCAGTTATAGATCTGAGCCTTCTGTTTCACTGTACAGAAACAAGTTGTTTTGCCCCCTTAAATATATAGTATAAAATGCTAATATAAATATAACAACTTTTATTGAGCATGAAATAATGTCACAGACCAGCAGAACTGTGTGACCACTCTGCGAGCACACTCATGTACAGAAACCACAGCAAGCAACTGTATTGTGTACATGTGGAGGAGAGGAGAAGGAAAGCTGTCTGGCTCCAAAGAGCAGGGACACCTTCTCTGCTTTCCATCCAAATGCACGGGAGAGCAGTGGGTCCCCAAAGGTGATTGCAGTCAGATTGGAAAAGGCTCTTGAGGCAGCAGCCCACTCTGCCTCCCTTTTCGTCCTCTGGAAGCTGTTTCTGTTTTGACTCTAAGGATATATGCCAAATAAAAGCAACTTTTCTTTCTACCATGAGCTGAAAGCATCAATTCTAGTAAGCAGTTCTCGGGTCTACACTAATACAAGACTAATGAAGAAGTTAGCAGCAGTGTAGCCTGATATTAGCTTGTGTTTTGACAGCCTCAAGAACTTAAAAATTATGAGCTCCCTGCCCTCAAATAAGACTGGCTGAAAAAAAAAAAACCAAGCTATTTCCATTTGAAGCACAGTTCAGGCTACTTTTGTGTAAAGTCTAAAGTCAGAGTGTAGTTTGCAGGTTCTGTGTCTACTTGCAACTTTTTTCTCCTCAAATGCAAGTTTCCATGTAATGACATGATCATATAAACTGAGACTTCATTAAAAAAAAAAAGTCTTATTGCCATATATCTGGTAAAATCTCAAAGCTGACCACATTGTGACACTGATGAAAAAACAAGTTTTCTAAAAAACAAAACCCATTTTGGTAAGTGAGGCTTTTTTTTTGGTGGATTTCAGTATCTCAAAGATAGGCATGGAGAACAATAATGGGTCCATATGAAAAAATAAACAAGAAGCTATGAAAAAGAAATGTGACTTAGCTTTTTTTTTTTAAGCTCTCCCATCATTTAGCTCTAGATATCACCAGTACTATTAGTACAAAAATTAAGCCCTTCTCCAGAGAAATAACATTATTGAGCATTAATAAAAAGCAAAGAGAGGAACAAAGAAAGATCTAGCAGGTTTTCCTTACTATTATGTATTTTTAAATTTTCTAAATTTTGAAAGCAAAATATTTTTTATTTTTGTTACCAAGAAATAAATACACTTCAATAGACACATACCTGAGTTTTTTCATATAAGGGTATCCAGTGCCTTGAGATTTTGAACTTCTGAGGAACAGGCCTGGTTTATAAATAGAGTAGGAAAAAGTAACTGTCCAGTGAGTGGTATCAGGGCTTAGCTCATCAATGAAACTCCGCATATGAAAAAGTTAAGGACATACAAAAGTGTTTATAGGGTCAAGACTTCAGTGCAAGTAATGAGTGCAATGGAATTCCCTAAACCAGAGAGACAGACTCTACCTCTTTGATCCAGGAATCACACAGACCTTTTCACACCCTGACTAATGACCATGCATTAGCCTTGTGTAACAATTTATTTTACAAGTGGTAAAGATCTAGTGGAGGGGGCAGTAATTATTCTGATTTATGACTGGCTCAGAGACATGAAGTGGCTGTATCTGCTCCAAGGGAAAGAAAGAGCTTGGAAAAAAACCTAAACCTTGGTGACCTCTGTCCCTCCATACTTCCCATGTAGATGGCTATCTGTGCCCTGATGGCAGCCAGCCAACAGCTTGGGCCTATAGTGCAGCTATCTAAGTGTTAAGTCAAACATCTTCTTTGGTGTGTCCTTGTAGTTGATGGAAAGACAGGCACCAGACTTCCCACTGGCCTTGAATACCTCCAGAATTTTGGGATAAGTGGCAAACTTACATCTGTATCTCTCTCTGCAGTGATTATATGTCGGTGAGTGACTCAGACAAGACACTAAATCTATGGGCACCTAAAATCAGGATGAAAGAGTCTTACTTTATACTAAGCAAGACTTGACCTGGGATGCTCCACAGTTGCCAGCAGCCATGAAGCCCTTCAGAGCCTTTGCAGATATCTCTTGACTAATGGGGCACAGCGAGCTCAAAGCTGCCAGTGTAGAAGCACAAAGGCACCCTGCATGTTTAAGTACTCTGCTTTCAAGAGAATCTAGAGCTTGAGCACGTCTTTCAGCATGAGTTGTATGTCAAAAACGCAGTCTGATCTTGGTCATCTGGCAAGTATATGTATATATTTAGCTCAGAGGATAAACATTCCTCAAAGATCCAGGGTCCTGAGATTATAAGCTTGACTTTAACCATTTGGCTTTCTTCACATGCTAGTAAATGCCATATCTCATGCATGCCACATACAGTCTACCCCCCAAAAAACTAAATCGGATCACAGTCCTATGAAACTCAAAAAAAAAAAAAAAGTTTTGATAGGATTTAGAAATGTAAGATTACGTTGTAATCCTCTGTCCAGAAAAGAAAATGAAAAAAAAGGCTGAGAAAGGAAAAAAAAAAAAAGCTAATTATTCCTGCTGTGGCATATGAAAGCTAGAAGAATTTAATTTTCTGGTCTGTTTGTCCTAGCATGCTTCTCTAGGCTTGTCATCAGTTCCAGTGGAACACAGGGAATGTAAAAGATATTTTAATACAAATTACTGTATTTGATTCATTCCATTCTCCTTATAAAATTGTCTGCTATAAAATTATGTCTAATGTGAAACAGTTATAATTTGCTTGCTACTCACTGTACTAATACCTATTAAAACTGACCACAGTAGCATGCACCCAGTTGTTGCAAAATGCAAAAACCCACAAGATTTATTTCAGTGTGTCTTGAGAGTGCCAAGGCATAAAAATATATTGAAATTTAAAAGGTCTAATGTAACTATTACATAGATCATGGACAAAACTGTCAGTTAACTCAGAATGGCACAGCCAGCTATTTCTAAACATTACAGACCTCTTATAAATCCATTTTTGTGATGTTTCCTACATGAGTTCCACCTGTCGCAGGATTTTTTTGACCTTGACCTGGTTTTACTTGGATAGAACCATAGGCTGGCCATGGTACACATAGAAGTTTTGAGTCAGTCAGGAGCTTAATCTGTGAGGGGCAAAAGCCAGAGCAGCTGATCTGAGCTGGCTCATGGGTGTATCCCGTACCATAACTGTCATGCTCATTATAAAGGGGGAACTTTGCCGAGGATGGGGGTTCCTCTTATGCGTCCTTTTCATTGTCCTCGTGCTTCTCTCCCTCCTTGGAGGAGCTTGCATACTCTTCTGCTCCCAAGGACTCATCCTCATCTAAACACGAGGAGGAACTTCTTTACTTTGGGGGTAGCAGAGCACTGGAACAGGCTGCCCAGAGAGGTGGTGGAATCTCCATCTCTGGAGACATTCAAAACCCACCTGGACATGTACCTGTGCAACCTGCTTTAGATGAACCTGCTCTAGCAGAGGGGTTGGACTAGATGATCTCCAGAGGTCCCTTTCAACCCATACTATTCTGTGATGTTGTGACTGCTCTGAGTATAACTTTTTACACCTTATATTTACACCTTATACTAGCTTTGCTGTATCATTAAATCTGTTTTCATTTCAACCCACAAGTATCCTCTCCTTTTCCCAATCCTCTTTCCCAGCAGGGGAGGGGTCTTTGGGTGACAGAAAAACTGCTACAGTTTAACCATGGATACAGGCTAAACATAGACAGACCTCAATTTCAAGACTTGCAGTGCCCGTAGACCTCTTTAAGCTCTGGAAGGTTCACTACATGAAACTAATTAATTTAAGAAAACAGGTCTATAAACAGTGTTAAAGTCATCTTGCAAAAAGGTCTTATGAACAGTATGTTTGTCATCAGCATTACTTAAAGCCTGGAATCTGACCCCAGAGTTAGAGACTGTTCCGGTGCTGGCTATAGCTATCTAATGAAACAAACCCTCTAAGGAATACCACATGGAAGACCAATGGTGTCTAGTAGGATTGGCCTTTGGTGATAAGATCAATGGGAAGGCAAACATGACTAACAGTATTTCAAGGCTTTGATACTCTGATGATAGGCACTATAAAAAACCCCAGACAGTTGGTATCAACCCACGCCTGCCAAGCATGGCAAAATGCCATCTCAATCCTTTCTCTTCATGGACAAAAGCAATGCTGAAGACGTTGGGGTTTTTTCCACCAACTAGCAAGTGGTGGAGAGAGATCCATGACAGTAAGGTGATAAATTGACAAGAACCTTTTCTTCCTTCAAGAAGCGCATGCATCTTCTCACAGGAAGATGAGAACAGCAACCATAAAGCAAGCAAACCAGCCCGTAAAGATTGTTGTGAGCCTGCTAGTGTGCAGAGTGCTAAAAGTTTGTAAACTTCAAACCTTCCTGCGTATAACATGTAGATCAAGCTACTTCTTACTGGTTCCAGCTGTGGGAAGCTGAACATATGCAGCAGGAAACCTGCAGCTGCATATAAAGAGAAGGAGGCACCCATATGGTGTGTGCTTGGATGGAGGAAGCCTGCATGTCATGCAGCACTAGATGACACACAGTAGCTGCTGTGGAGAGAGGGACAGCTGTGCAGGGGCACCACCGTGTCTCCATGCTGTGTCAGGTTCACTTAGGCCTCATTTTGATTAATCTGGAGATATCCTAACCTCGGTCTGGCCCCCAGTTCTGGGGCCCCTATGGAGCCCTTGAACAGTGGAGCTGTGGTGAAGCATGTGGGGTGGACAAGGCTTGGTCAGAGGCA
The DNA here is from genome assembly GCA_033124195.1 of Coracias cyanogaster. Classification (NCBI taxonomy): domain Eukaryota; kingdom Metazoa; phylum Chordata; class Aves; order Coraciiformes; family Coraciidae; genus Coracias; species Coracias cyanogaster. The sequence continues at coordinate 12,942 of JAVSBS010005495.1, read as the reverse complement.
ATTATGTAAATCTCAGCAGTGGCTGATTTATGGCTTCATCCGCAAATCATTTAGGCAAACAGGGGCAACCTACTTCCTCTACAAGGTTGTAAACACATACGTGCTTGCAAATCCCCCTCCTCCACCTCAACCCAGAAAGCATTTACTATCCTGCATGGATACTCTCCTCTGCACCTAATGGCTCCTAAGAAAGGGCTGGTTTAAGAATGTAATCCCAGAAAATGGCAGACAGCATTCATTTGCACTGAAGGGAGCATCTGTAGGCACCAAACTGTACCTCTGAGAAGGGGATTCACCCTGCTCTTCTCTAGGACTTTCCCCATCAACTGTTTTGTACACCTCTTTGCTCGCTGGCTGTGGAAGATCCCACTCTTTGCCCAGCATATACAGTGCTTGATTCTGAGCACAGGAAGGCCTAAATATGAGAAAATGCAACACCCAGGACCTTTTGTCAGTTCTGCAGCCCTTTAGCACCTTGCATATGGGAGTGCATAAAGAATCATGGGTATTCTTGCCCAGCTTATTGCCAACATGCTCTCTTAATGTGATGAAGCAGAGGAGAGGGCTGATAAGATTAGGGAATGCAGGAGTACAGGGAATGAAGATAAGATGTGAGCAGGAGATAGGAGAAATCCAGCTAACAGCCCTGTGTCCATCACTGGCCTATAGAAATGAGGACACTGGGCAAAAGATGGGCTTCACTGCACTTACACCATGCACATCTTCAGAGGAGGGTGACCACATCCAGACTATTTGGGGGGAATGGTAAGTGTCCCCTGCTAACCCCCAAAATGAGGAGTTTGAGATATTGGTGGTTGGGCTGGGCTGAAAATGTGCCTAGAAAGGTTATGACACACTAGCAATATAGATGACTGAGTCTCAGTGCCCAGAAATGTTCCCTGTCTTTGTTCAATTTATTAGCACATGCTTTGCCTTTGGGATCTCGTCACCATGGGGATTAGTTGACGTTTGTACTGCCACAATGTGCTAATTGCTACTTTTAATAATATGGGCTTTGGAATATTGTTGCAGGAGGCAAAACAAAAGGAGTGGTAACTTTTAGAAGCGTGAGTGCATTAAACACAATGATACTCTTCTAATCTGTGGAGGTAAGACATCATCATTTCATCACATATGTATTACAGCACCAGAGAAATCACTGTGATTAAATGAACATTAAAAGGACAGTCTCATTACCTCGCAAACTTAACTCTAGATGTAAACCTCTTGCCTTTGAGTGACATTCTTCACACATTCTCATAGCAGGGACATAAACACACCCTGATAACCTTGTGAAAGAAAAAGTGAAAGGAGAATGGAATATATCCTGTAGCAAGATAGGAATTGCCATGGCAGGTTAGTCAAAGGCCTTTGGCAATTGGGTATTCTGCCTCTGGCAGTTGTTAGCACAGATGTTTTGAAGAAAGGTGCAAACACCACACAACGTACTGCTGTGCAATGACTTGCCTGTGGAAGAGTTTCTGCTTAACTTTAGGAGATGCATTATGTCCCCGAGCATGATGGCTTATCCCAGCTTGCCTGACTCCTACATTTTTATCCTAGCTTGTATAAGAGTAGATGTGATGATTCATCCACATAATTTGGTGCTACTTTTAGCATTTGTGGAGGAAATGCTAACTGCTCCTTCTTACTCCTTTGACTGATTTTTGCCACTGGATTTGTCATGGGGCTGGTGACAAAAGAGGCAGAGGCAAGTGCTCTGGCTTCTGGTTATAACACATTTAATTTCTTCCAGACTTAAAGAAATCAGGAACCGCAAAAGGAATTACATAGCATTAGCAAGGCCCACCTTGCTTTTTTAATATAACTTGCAAGTTGAGCCAGATTTTGTTTCTGTTCATGTTGTGGCATGACACCTTGTGACTCTGATTTAAGTGGGGGAGCAGGTGGGGGCTTTGGTGACTTCCACTGGCTGGAGACTTCTCATCAGGAAGCCAAGTCCACCTGCTGGCTTCAGCTGTGAGCTTCCAGACACCTCCAGGCTGTTGCTGGTTGGTTTTGAGGTCTCTCTTGCTCCATGAATGGGTTAACTAATGACATTCCTTTGTTCCTGCCATCTCCTCTTACCTTGAGAGCCACTGACTCTCAGGGCACATTGATGTGGTCCCATCAATCCCTCATCATATAATGTGGTATGGGGCCTGACACTCCACCCACCCCTCCTGCCAGCTTCCTCACTAGAATCCCAGACCTTGTTTCCATTTGCAAGCTTGGGTCTTTATGAGTCATCACCCTCAAGAGCTTTACACTTGGAGATGTAAATGTCAGAGGATATTGTTCACAGGCCTTTCAGTTTGCTCTAAAAACCAGCAAATTCAGGTGCAGAAACCAAAATCTTAAATTTCTCTATTTGGCTATATGGGAATGATTACAGCAAAATGCTGATACCTGCAGAACCTTCCATGTAATTTTCACAGTTAGGAAACAGAAAATACAAAGACCCTCAGCTCCAAGCTAGCTTGAGAAATTACTTCCATTTACCATTGTACGATTTGCCTCTCCGTGGTGCCAATAAAGTCTAAGCAAGTTGTCTGCAATAGTAAATCATTACATTGCATAAGCATAAATGATAGATTTTTATGAAATATGTTCTTTGTGAAATGACATGCTGGTTACATCAGAAGGGGAAATAGGTGAAAAAGATTATGAGAGTGTAGTTCCTGACTGGCCTGTAGTAAAGGGAAAGTCCAGCACCTAATGTATTGTGGAACTGTCTGGTAAAAATTTATGGATGCTTTTGGGCTCCATTTCATCCACAGATTAGAAACACTGAAATTGCTGCAAGAGAGGCCAAGCATATTAGCAAAATAACACAAGTACTCCACCCTTGGAAGATCTGTAAATACAGTGCTCCAAAACCATCTGTCAGCCCTCCAAAACCACTGCAGCAAAGGTAATAACTTAATAAAATGTAATAAAATATTAATAACTGCTACTAACATTTAGAAAGAGCTAACTGGGATTTCTTCTGGGTGATAGCTAGTGCTTAGGCTAATACCATCTCAACAATTTCTGTAACCAAAGTGGGAAAGAGGTGGAGAAAGGGGCCTAAGAAATGAGAAGAACAAAGCCAATTCCAAACATTGAAATTCATCACTGAAAAATTAGGAGTTTAAACAAAACAATAGTCACTTGTAGATTATCTGTCTTTTGATCTGGACTTGTAGAGATCATTTGGTTGACTTGTTGGATACTTCTACTTCAGCTAAGAATGGTAGCTTCCTTTTTCTCTTTGGGAATTATTAGCCACTGGGAATTGGAAATACCAAGGAAAACACTAAATAGTGCCTGAGCCACCTAAAAATCCAGAGAGCCATCAAATAAAAAAGTAATAGAGAAGGAGCCTATAACCTGATGTGAAGAAGCTAAGGATGGAAGAAGTGCCTGTGCTTAATCAGCCTTGTGACACCTTTCTTGCTGTTTCATCCCCCTGTTTCTGCTTGGAAAAGCAGCTGTTAAGGGAACCAGACAGGTAAGATCAGAAGAGTTCAATAAGACCTCCTTCAGTAATGGAAGTTTGTTGTGGGAGTGGCTCTATCAAAGATTGGCACATGGAGCATCTTAGTGAAGGACCTACACTGTTTGGGGATGTTTGTTCTGGTCAGACTGAGTTAAAGCCAGGTCTCTGACCTTTCCCCAGAGAAGTTTTAGAGGTTTATCAAGGAAAAAAAGGGGGACCTTGGATCAATATCAGCTAGACTGACAGAAGTGCTGGGGCCCAGCCTGTCCCAGGATAAGAAGAGCAATTGCCAAAGGAGAAACCCATTGGGGCAGGCTATGCTGTCACCATCAGTTGTGGTAACAAGGGACTAGTGTATACAAATACTTGAGGGGTGACTGTCGGGAAGATGGGGCCAGTCTTTTTTCAGTGGTGCCCAGTAACAGGATAAGAAGTAACAGGCACAACTTCATAGGAAGTTCCACTTAAACATGAGGAGAAACTTCTTTACTTTGAGGGTGGCAGAGCACTGGAACAGGCTGCCCAGAGATGTTGTGGAGGCTCTGTCTCTGGAGACTTTCAAAGCCCGTCTGGATATGTTCCTGTGTGACCTGCTATATGCAATCCTGCTCTGGCAGGGGGGTTGGACTAGATGATCTCCAGAGGTCCCTTCCAACCCCCTATGATTCTATGATTCTACAATAGCAAAAGCTATAGACTGGGATATTTTGATAGATACATATAACAGTCAAATCCAATTGAATCACATTAAATAAAAATCATATCACTTCCTTTAGGAATTACTTTAAAAAAACTAGATTCAAATGTGAAGGGGCATAATAAATCATATATAAGAGCTAGTCTAATACATTTTAAAAAATCTACCCTTATTGAAAAATGATATTTAACAGCTCATGTAGTAGATTAAAACCTCCAACCATCCTTATTAATGCTTTTATTCCATCTACCTAGTTTTTCCTCTTCTTTCCATATTTCTTTTACTTGCTTTACTCCTGACCTACCCTACGTACCTCCATACATTAAATATTTCCCTCCTTAAAAGCCTTCTTGCTTCCCCCTTCCTTTCTTTCAAACTATTTTGAGTCCATTTTCCTAAGATCCATCTTCTTCCATCTCTCACAGGTTAGGGGCTACACTGCATGGGATGGTTTTCAGACTCCTGCTCCTCTACAGGCCATGTGGCACCACAAGGCAGGTGGACTCTGCAGGGTGCCCTGGCCATGCTGCTGTCAGCACACCAGGCTGACTTTTGGGTCAGGAGCACCACGTGTACACACCAGCTACCTTCAGCACATGGGCAGGGAAGGAGTGCTTCTACTTGACCCGAACAAGCAGAGGAGCACTGTGAGGGATGATGTTGAGGGCTAGATGTACCTCTGTTTTAATTATGTCTTCGCAGACTTTTTCTGCACCTCATGGACTGTCTCACAAAAAGGCACAGGCTCTCGCAGCAGCTTTAAGCTGCAAGCTCTCTGTTATTATGTGATGCTGCAGGGACACAGGGATCATCCTTCCTTGGCCCCTTGAATGGCAACTTGTCCCTCCCATAGTCTGGCATATATCTCACACATAGAGACTTCAGCAACTTGTTAATGAGCCATGCTCAGAAAGGAGGGCTGTGTGGTCATGCCTACATCTGAGCTCTGGGATCACAAGCACCACTGGCATTAAGGCACGATCTCTGCTTTGCAGGAATACAGAGACAACAAAGCTGGTGCTTGCCTACCAGGCCGAATCCTTGTGGAGCCTTGCTAGTTGGCAAAAGGTTGCCTGGAACTGGGTGGAGGAGGTAAAACCTTGTGCGTTGGGTTGACCAGAATTAAGTATCCTGTTTCTTATATCTAGACCTCCCAGTAAAAGCTCTTGTACACTTGTGAATGCAAGCACAATGCCGTTTGCCATACTGGTTTTGTGGGCAACAGCCTCAAGTTGCAGTTTTCACAAATATATGCATAAACTTGAGGGCACTAAGCCAGAGGACTGTCCTCATGATGAGACTCAGTGAAAGCCCTGCTAGTTTGTCTATTTATGGTATGTCCAAGTAACCTATCACCATGGCAGCTAAGCAGAGAGGAGAAAATGCTACAGACCAGAGCAGATCAGACAGCACCGCTTGTAAGACATAACCACAAGACCCTATGTCACATCCTCCCCTGCCTGCTGCCATGACCCATTTATGATTTCCACCTGAAAGCTGTACAGTATGAAAAAGTTTTATTAATGTACCCAAACTACACTCTTCAAAGGTCTTACACTAGAATTAATGGGAAACAAGACTGTAAAAGCAGGCCAGAAAATGGCAAAAAAATATTTAAACTAAAGTAGAAAAACAAATCTCACTGACATTAACATTGTAAAATACACTGCGGTGAGCCAATCTAAGAGGAATGCACTCATCTCACAGAGTGCCTCAAGGGGAAGAAACCAATACATTTAAAGTATATACAGAAGCAGCTCAAGTTTTGTCATCAGCACAGAAAACTGAAGAGTGGGAAACCGCAGGATGGATGGCAGCAGAGGTCAGTCTGTCCTGGGCAGGTGTAGGTCACCGCTGCATTTTGTGACCCAGGACTGTGGCTCTCAGCCTTCTCCTTTCCTCCCATGTCTTAGTAAGCCTCATAAATCCACCCTGACTCCCCCAGCAAGCCTGCTTCCCCCACCCTGCTGCCTGCCAGCGCCGTATTTTAAAGCAGGCAGCGCTGCAGTGGGTGGCTTTCTAGGGGGTGGTTGTGCTGCGGTAACAGTCTGGGTGCATCAGTTTTAGTGTTTTAATTCAGGTTAACAAATCTCCCAACTGCCCACACTTAGTGCATATTATTTCACACTGTACAGCAGTCTCAGAATAAGAAAGCTGGGCTTCTTTTAGACAAAGTTTAACTGGAGGATGTGTTTCAAAGGCTCACCCAGTGTGCTCCAGCTGCTAGCAGGAGTTCAGGCTGTTAGAGCCAGTCCAAGGCAAGAACCCTCAAAGCACACACAGTGGAACACTGGCTCCTTGGCACTACTTGTTTGCTACAGATGTGCTCTTATTGCACTGCACTGCTTGCCTGAGTCCAAAGTTTGGGGTCCCCAGCGTATTTCTCTCAAATGAAATAACGTCATGGACATCTCTTGTACTTCATCCCTGAGGCAGTTAGAGAAGAATCCATTCTCTTCTCATGTACAAGAGTGCCATTACTGAGAATTTGGTCCAAAATCAAAACCAGAAAGGCAGGAGCATCTCAGGAGGGAGAGAAATACCCTGAGACCTTTCAGGCTCTCTTCAGCTCATTGACTTAAAGTTGCACTCCTTTTTTATGCATTAACATTTCCATCAACAGAATATTAAACATGTTACTATTATTTAATATTTTCTTTGGACATTTCCCACAGGGAACACATGATCTGACATCCAGGTGCTTTGGTCAAGTACAGAACTGTAGTGACCCGTTTCTGTAAGAATCAGCACCAGTGACCAAAGAGGTCAACACCAGCGTTTGTGAACAAACAAAAAAATGCTCTGATTTGCCTTCTTGGCAATCTCCTGGAAAAAAACGAAAGTCTAAAATTATAATGAGGTTTTCTTTTTTTGGAGTACTGACTTTTTCCCTATGCAGCAACTAAAGAGACTGATCTCTGTTGATCATACATTCATAAAAAATTTGAGAAAGACACAGCACATGGAGCCTGAGGTGCCAAAAGTCCTGAGCAGTTCCTACAGCCTGAGGTACTCCAGCTTCCTAAGCAGATCCATTGGTCTGGCCTTCACCGCCCCAAGTATCTACGGGTCTTTGGACACGAACAGGAGATAACCTAACCCTGATCAACCCCTGTTTCTGTCTCTCTTACTAGGAAAAAGGATTAACTGATGGGATAATCAGACATTGTTTACTCTTTTATAGCCCATGCAGAAAAAGATTAAGGCCAAGATTTCAGTAAGTGGGAAGCTAAAGTTAGTAAGCCCATATTGAAGCACTTAAATGTCCTGATTTTTTTTTTTCTTTTTTTAAATCACTGACCTCCCTGTTCCTCTCAGAGGCTTGACTGTTGCTCTGTGAATGCACGCCCTCCAATAATCTGACCTTTCTGTCTTGAGCCAAGATTAAAAGTGTTATTGGAGTAAGAAAATTATCCTAAGGAAGAATTAAAAATTAGGAAAGAGTTAAGAATAGACAATAGCACTCCTGTAATACTGAGTCAAAACTCCAAGCAAAGCAAAAGAGCAAGGAGAAGGAACAGTGAAATATTAAATGCAGTTGCTCCTTCTATTTGCAGTTTAATAATTCAAGACCTATATTTATTTATTCATACTAATTGACTGACGAAGTTATGCTGTGGAATAGCTGAGGAGAAACTAATTGCTGTCTCATTTTATTTTAATAGTATATTAAAATACAGGCTAGACTGGAGACCTCTTCTCCACTTGTGCTGATGTTATCTGCCCTAAGTCACTGGCAACTGTCCAGGGACTTGCCTACACAGATATTTAGGACTAACCTTAGGAGTCAGATTAGGTGATTGTGCCTATAGCTATAATGGACGACAAATGTGAAGCTTATTTCTTTTTGAGATCAATCTTTTATCTTTTCCACTTTATTTTTTCCACTTAGGTTCTGTTATCCTTTGCTCAGCCTGTGCAAAGGGGCCTTAAAGTGGATGTAAATGAATTTTGCAAAACCCACACAGGACCCTTTAATACCATTGGAGTAATTGGGGCTTAACTGCAGTGAATCCTGAAGCACACTATCTAGAGGCATTCCTAAGCATTTCTACAGTCTCATAATTAACATTCCCACAAGTGAAATGAGACAAAAAAATGTGCAATACGCATTCTCCCCTCTATTAGTTCCTGATCCTTCAGCGTTTTCCCTACACAGATTCCATGCACGCTCGCTCTCTAACTAAATTGATGGCACTCTCCTTGGTGAGGAGAGCCCTTTTTCCCCTCCCTCTCAGCCCTTGGATCTGGGACCCCACAATGTACCCTCCCTCTCTCCCATCCCAGCCCAATTCCTGCAGACACACAGCCTCTTTCATTACCAGAAAGGCTGCTACTACGGCTAACGATGGAGACCATGTGCATGCTGGCCCTTCTGCTTGGCTGCTCTCCCCATGGACATAATCCTCGTCTCTGCAGCAGGGTAGCAGGCAAAAGGGCAGAGGCACAGGCACTGTGCCATGGACCTCAGCAGAGTAGCAAATAAGCAAAAAAAAAAAATTTGTTAGTGCTCCAGTATCTTGTCTCATGTATATTTGTAGTCACAGTATTACGGATACACCATCCAAAGCACTACAGAAGATTCTTTCCCCCTTACCAGAATAGCACGCACAGGGCACCATCAGCAGCATGTGGTAGGATATGAGAGTCCCCATGTATTTGGAGGCCAGCATATAGGCTGCTTCATCCTATATAGCTAGACAACAAGCCACTGAACTGGCAATTTACATACCCTTTGCATAGATACAAATAAACTCAGAAGGTGAAAGGCAACAGAAAAGCAAGTCCTTTAAGTGCAGATCCTTTCATCTTCAAGTTTGCTAAGGACAGATGTAAAGGCAGCTTAGATCCAAGTTGTGCACATTCCTGCTTTGAAGCTCTACCTTCTTCCCAGCCCAAACTTTGCCATTTAGCACTCTCATTACCTCGTAAGGCCTGCTCCTCCCTTCAGCTTTTAGTCTCTCTGTGGAGCAGCAAGCAGTCTCCCTCCCTTTCCAGGAATCTTAATTAACTTTTTTCTCCGTGTTTGTTTCTCCCCCACCCCTTCAGACATACCAATATCTTCAGTTATGTTTGTTCCAATGCTTTCAAAGTTATCTTTAATTGCATTTTGATTTTGCGTAGGTCACCAGCTGACCTTCACACAAAACCTAGTGCACTTCAGAATTTGAGCATTCATATCGTCTGCACGGTGTAACATGTAGAGCTACACCTGTACTGTCATTTTTGATAGAGATGGCACTGGCTGTTTTGAAGTATGTTGATTCTATACTTACAAAAATCTAACAACAGCTTTCAGGACTTATATGTATTTGCATGATGACAAATTTTCATATCATCTTTCCAGTTCTAATACATCACTGGCTGGCCAAAAAGGCTTTCCTGGTTCTTCATCATTATTTGATTTCCCTAAAGCCAACTGATTCATATCAATCAAAATGATCACTTACTAGCACGGCATCTCATGTCTTTTTGCTTTTCTCCTTTGATCTCAGGGAAACTTAGCAATCTTCCCCAGGACTTCCTCTGATGGGAGAGAAGAGTTACCAACCCTGCCTCCAGAATCCTGTGGTATCACCCCTCCGATACTAACGATGAGGTGGAGAGTCTGGAAACTCATCCAGGATGCAAATAAATAACCTAAAATCCCTTCTACTTGCACCTTCTGCTAGAAGGCTTAGCAACAGCTCTCTCCCAGGACCCCAAATGACTGCTGAGTGGGGCTGGGGGCAGAGGGTTGTGGACCAGCTCTGTGCCCTCCCACAGGGTTGTGCCTAGTTGTCCCATGCTGCAGCTGATAAATCAGGCCTTGACTCCCAAGTTCACATAAAATCAGCCAACAAAAAGAAGTTTTTAGGGGTATATTTGCTTATTGTAGTGAATATACCCCTATATATGTGTGCTACTGCCTCCTTCTCCCTCTCCAGCATTTCCCATAACTCTGCTCAAGTGATAACCATCTGTGATGATTGCAATAGATGTTTCTGCTCATGATGACTCCATAAGTGATGGCCAAATGTGGTTCAGCGTGGGTTCAGGAGAGACAGACAGCCAAGGGCTATTGTAAACTATTTGCCCACATGGTGCAGGCCAATGTTCAACTCAAGCCAAATTTGGAAGAAACTCATTTCTGTAGTCGGTATGTAAATATGACTGTAAGTCAATTACCTTACTCCATAAATAGTGGACAGCCCAGGGCCACTTAAGGTCTCCTGCACGGCAACAGGCGAGATTGAGAGATTCCTTGCCACAACAGATTCTCAGTAAGTGATTAATAGCATGTTAAATTTTGAAATCTTACCTAATTGATATAAAGGATTGATTGCGTATATAAACCATTGACTAAATCTGAGACTAGGATTGGATCCAGCTGCACGCAGACTCCTCTCTGAGAAGCAGTTTAGAATGCAAGGGGCTCCTTTCTGAACCTTCTGACTCAACAGGAGGGTCTCCCTGACGGTTTTGTCTGACCCTGTCCTCCATGCAGGGAATAATCAAGTGTACCTTGCCATTGAATCTTGTTAAACTGCTGTCACACTTACTATGAAATCACTGTTTTATATCAATAAACATACTGCTATTTCTCTCTTTGGAGTGAAGTGCATCACTCCATTCGCAACACTCACAGAAAGCGGATTACAAATTACAGCACTTGGAAACAAGATTATTTGTGACATAACAGATTGCCACCATTGTAATCCAGAGCTTGTAAACACTTGTTAGCTGTCCATGGGCAAACACAGATCTGTGCCAGTGTAGCTGTTTTTAGGTAGAGGTGAACACGAATTATCAGATGCTAACACCTAAACCCTTTTCTGTACCACTAATATTGTTTCCTGAATGCTTTCCCTGCTAACCTTAATCTGATTGTTGCCTGCATCTTCAATGGCCCTAGGACTGGGTCTCTGGGGAATTTTTTAATAAAGCAAAATTAGGCATTATAATAGTAAATGGAATTTTATGGGGAAAATTTAGTTCTATAATAATATTAAGTAGCAGGCCTGATTAACCTGGCCTTCTTGACTGTGTTGTTAAATGATTAAAAAAAAAAAATCAAAGTCAGAAATCAAAATTTTATGACGCTGTGACATCAGGCATCTTCAAACAGGTCTTCCAGCACCTTATTCTAAAATCAGGAAATGCCAAGGGCTGACTGATTCCAGGGTGGTATCTCAGGACTGTGATAAACTGTAAAATCGCTCATCAGGAGCAAATCACTGCAGAGCACCTAACTTTCCAAGTCATCATGTAAAGCTGAATGTGAAGACAGAAGTCCCTGCAGGTGAAGTCTAGATACACTGACACCATGCCACCAGGATCTAAAAAACAGTTTCACCATGAGGGTTTTGAATTGGCAGCTGTGTGAATATAGACATTTTCCCTTAAAGAAGACTGGTGGGAGCCAAGGCAACAAAGGATTTTTTGCGAGGCAACGTGACAAAAACATGAAGGGGATAATCATATATGTTCAGTAAAATAGATATTACTGGTTTATTAAAAGAATGAGGTATGAATCCAAAGCTGCTTAACCAAATCTTTGGTACTCATGAAAACCGCACAGCAACAATGCTGTTGAAGGCATTTTCTAGCAATCACTCCATGCCCTCACGCACACACTGCCCATCTCTTGAGAACAGAAGATTCCAACAAGCTAATAAATGATGAGCTTGTTCCTGCTCATTTTACAGAACTACACTTGGAACCACTGCTGCAAGTCTGAGAATGGTCGCACTCGCTTATGTTTTCATTATTTAGGCTTTGTGGAAAATTTTACATAACTCTCAGAAGATGTAGGAACATGAGAATTATGTTTTAAGTCATGATTTAATCACAGTGGAACACTCATGTAGCATATGCATTTACAGAAGTAACAGGCCATGAGAAAATGTCTCCTGTTTAAGTCCCTAAAAGGCTGGATAAATTCCTTCAGCATCAGAGGTTCTGACACAGAAGTATCTTCAAAACTGGTGTAGTAGAATGATGGGCAGGAGGGTCATAGACAGGTAACTCCAAAACAAGAGTAAAGGCCATGTTCTTCTGAAACAAGTGCTAGCTAGCAAGACAATGCATACACCTACCCTCTTAAAAGAAATTTCTCATTTACTTGCTCGATATCATTTTTAATGCATTTGTAAACCTGGAGAAGCTGAAGTAACCCATTCTAGAGAACATAAAAATAATTCCATTGCTTGCAAGATTTTCGGATAATGCATATATATATATATATCAGTGAATACTTTGGGTCTCATATCGCCACTGGCTCAAGAACAGTTCAAAACAGATAAATATGTATTTCTTTATTTTTCAGAGCTGGAAGCATCTCAGTAAGGAATAAATTTTTCAGCTACCTGAAGGTTTTCCTCACCCTGAGCTCATTCTTTCTTGGCCTCATCCCTGGTGTAGCAGATGCCAGGACCCTCCTGGGGTTGGTATAGTGTCAGAGGGGTGCCATGACACACAACCGCACCTCTCTGCAGTGGAGGCTGGGTCGTCCCATCTGTGCAGCTGAACCAGGGCAGGACCTTTCTGCTGCTGCCCAAGGATTCCCCTCTGCTGGGAGGTTTCTCCCAGGGCCAGGCTGGCTGGCAGCAGCAGGAAGCAGTCCCAACGTGCTGTGAAACGAGGGTCGTAATATGTTAATGTGAAGACTTTTTCCAAGTAATCTTTACCATCTGTTGTCTCACACTGATGTTAATATTAATAATTTATAGGCCTTCTCTTAAGGCTGAGGAGGAAGCAGAATGCTAAGCTCTAACACAGAGAC
>JAVSBS010005492.1:16617-56214 GCA_033124195.1 Coracias cyanogaster | reverse complement strand
GACTCCAGAGCTGCCCCAGCACTGCAGGGGGGTCTCCCCAGAGCGGAGCAGAGGGGCAGGATCCCCTCCCTGCCCTGTTGCCCACGCTGCTGGGGATGCAGCCCAGGATATGGTTGGGGCTTTCTGGGCTGTACTGGCACATTGTTGGCTCGTGTTGAGCTTTTCATCAGCCAGCACCCCCAAGTCTTTCTTCTCAGGTCTTCTCTCAATCCACTCCTTGTCTAGCCTGTATTTGCGATTGGGATTGCCCCAGCCCAGGCGCAGTACCTTGCACTTGGCCTTGTTAATCTTCACGAGGTTGTCATGGGCCCACCTCTCAAGCCTGTCAAGGTCCCTCCAGATGGATCCCTTCCCTCCAGCACATTGACTGCACCACACAGCTTGGTGTCATCTGCAAACTTGCTGAGCACACATAGTTCACTGGTTATAGTCAACTGGTGCATAGGCACTAACTGCAACAGTTCCCAGCTAAATCCTCACACCAGGGTACACACAGCTCATCCCAAAACAGCTCTTCTGATGTGAGAATTTTGTATACTGTGGAGTTTCAGGAAAATTATTTTTTAAAACAACGTCTGTGTCTGGACATACCATGTGTTGCTGTTGCCAAAAAGGGGTTGCAGCAAGCAGAAAAAAAGCTCATTTCAAAGGATTCCTTGAACTCATGACCTCACATAAACCTCACCTGTTTTCCCAATTCAAGCTCTTTTTCTTTGTGAGGAGCAGAAAGCTTGACAGAAAACCTGGAGGACAGCAGGTATAAAGACACCTGCCAGAGGGTCTGAAATGACAACTCCTATGGAGAAAAGTAAAAAAAAATCTGTCAGGTGAATAGTTAATCCCAAGATGCTGCTTTGGGTATTTCTGCTGCCTTCTCTATAGAGCGGGTGGTACAAAGCATGAGAGATCATCCTGTTCAGTCAGGACAGTAGAACACTGCATTCGTCCAGGGACAGGTACTGGGGATTAAATAGTGTTGCTTCTGAAAGGATTAAAACCACTGAGCTGCCAGGGAGAGAAGAGAGCTGAGGAGACCTGTTGTGCACCATAGAGGCCCCGATTTGATCTGCCACTGTCCCATATTCTCTTAGCCTTTCCTGAATGCTTCTTGTAGCTACCTGTGGGGTGTAGATATTTCTGTGGAACATGAAAGGCCCGTGAAATCAGATATGGAGTACTGTTGTGGCTCCCTTTGATTTTCCTCCTTGCTTGGGAGAGGTAGAAAAGGCATATTTTTAGGGGGTTTTAAGACCTTTCAGATGCAGAGGACATTGGGCATTGCACAGGAAAAGGCTCTCATTAAAAGTCTCTTAAGCAGCTGGAATGTGGCTGGAAGGAGATTAAAGGAAATAGATGAATTTAGCAAAGTGCTTAGACCGAAAAGTAGAGAGAAATAAAAGTTCGAGATCCTTATTGTTCTTTTAGATTGCTAGCAGGTGTGCATTAATTCAAAGAGTTTACTTTTTTTTGCCATATGATCTGTAGATAATAAACTCTAAATCATCTAAACCCGATGTGCAGTTTGCCTAACTGCAAATATCTGCATATTTTGTATTTAATCTTGTAAGAGTGTTCTCGTACCATGATCTTGATCTGATCCTATGTTAGGTCTACCCTAAAAAAGCACAGTTGGGGGCAGAGCCTGGAAGCCTCCACTCATATGGGTGATCTTAGCTGTGTCTGCTATTACTCCAAGAGGCTTCTGCTCCCAGCTCTGCCACTGGTCAACTGCATGACCTTGGGCAACACCTTTAATTTCTCTGCCTACTTATATAAATTGAAAGTTACGTGAGACAATAGTTTTGAGAGTTGTGTCTGTGCACTGATCTTATGCAATGAATCCTCATCTCTCTAGGAGCCTCCAAGCACCACGATATAATTTTTTCATGCTGACGTTCATGTCTTAGGTAACAAGTCTGATAGTTCGCATGAGGGAGACTTTCACAGAAAGGTATATTCCAGGTGGCTTTAGACACATGTCTTAGATTAATCAATTTACTGCTTTTCTTGTTTACTCCTCAATGCATTATTTCCATCTGGTTGTTTCCACCCTCCATTTCTAGAGGAAAACCAAGTTACTTTGTGGGTTGCCACTTTAGAAATTCACAATTTTTTTGAAAAGAAGTATGGAGTAAGTTTGCCTGTGCAACCAGCTCTTTGTGTAGGATGCTGTATTACCTCTGTCGGAATTTAAAGTATTGCTGGATCCAATTTTAGAAAGTGTTTTTCCCGTGAAACTTTTGCTTTGCATAGTGTAAAAGATGAATTAATCTTGGTATAATTGCTCTGTGTGTGGTCCCAGGCTGTATTAGCTGTGCACTATTGAGGTTGCTCTGAAAATGGAATCAAATTCTTCCAAGGGTGTTTTTATGGTGTCTATCATTACCCTATTTGAGTTTGCCACAAATATTCACCCTCAACATCCTCCAGGGTCTGGAGAATGACAATACCACCTTCTCCCAAATCTCACGGGCCACTGGTGGGTCACAGGACATCTTTGAGATTATTCCTGTCCAAGATCATAGGAACAGCTGTCCTGGGACAGACTAAAAGTTCATGTAGCTTCACAACTTTGTTTCAACACTGGGTAATAATAAACACAAAGGCAAAAGCATAAAAAGGAACGGGATAGCAGGTAGTGAGGCTTGCTCAGAATGCTCTCCAGCTTCTGGCAGTCTGCACCTCAAGAATTTTCCCTTTGTGTATCTTTGTGTTTAATGGTGCCTTACGGATTTTTTATCCATAATTTTGTATGACTTCATGTCATACAGCCCTAGTGTCCTGCATTAACAATGGCCGCAAGTTTAACTACAGGCTCTGTACCCCATTGAGTTTATTTCTAGCCTACTGATTAATAAGTTAATATCATTCCCCCTGGTTCTTGTATATTAGAGGTAGGAATAACCTTTCTTTACTCACCCGCAGGTCAGTCTTGATTTTGTAACCCTGAGTTCTCCTAGTATTCCTTTTTCTCCTAGTGGAAACTGTGGAAGATATCCAGCCTGTCTATTTGTCTTCAGACACAAGCTATTTTTGGAAATCCAGCAACTTCACAAGTCCAAGCAGACCGTAGCATCTGGCTTATCCTTGGTCTTTTTGTTCAATGACTCCTTCAAAATAGGTTTATGGGGCATGACTGCTTTCTGCAGAAGCTGTGTTGACTCTTCTTCTCTGTTCTGTATTTAACCTTTGCCCATTAATTCTGTTCTATTCTTAGAGTTTCCAACAGCTTGCCCCCTGTGCTGTGTAGGTCATTGCATCTCTTACCAAACTTTGAAGATTCTTTTGCCACCTTTTCTCCCTTTTACACTCATGCAGTTTAAAGCAGAATCTTCCACACCATGTTTTCCTTCCTGAGTCAGCTCTCTGATGTAAATAGGTTGACGGCCGGTGAGCCACAGAAGAACACAGTCTTGACATTACAGTTGCTACTTGAGAAAATGCATCAAAGCCCCTGATAAAGCTGGGGGAGCTCAATAGCCCTTAGTTAAATTGTCTGCTTATGGTCTGAATTTCTGACTTGAGGTTCATGTCCAGCTCTCTGACTTTCTGGATGAACCTTATTCTTATTCTCCCAACTAATACAATAGCAACACCTCTTCCTGACTCCAGCATTGTCCCAGTGAGTTAGGTACAGCCTGAACATCCCTAGGCAGTCAGACTTTTGTTGACATCTGAGCCTCTCCTTGTCCATGCCAGAGTTGGCGTATCTTGATTTTCTGGAGCTCCAGAGCTTGTGCAGAGCATGTGCTTATTCACCCAGGGAAATACAACTCCAATTAATACGTATATTTGTTTTTAAGCACCATAGTGAGTCAGACAAAGCAGTCAAGCTTTCTCATTGTGTGGGTTTCACTCACTTGGGTCATTCTTGTGTCCCTCACCACAGTTCCTCCAGCTCAGGACTGATGTCCCTTGTGTGTGTGTAGTGCAGAAAGGGCTTTGAACTGTGCAGTCTGAATTGCTCTCTGAAGCTCATCAAGCTGTGTTAATTCCAATTTTTCGGGGCTGAATCTGATCCCAAGTATCTATCTCTGTTATCAGTATTGCCTGTTTATTTCTTGGCTCTCACTGAAACATCTCATGTTTCTGTCCCCCAGCTCAGCAGTGACAACAGGATTAAGAAATTCTTCTCACCCACTTGGTTTCTAAAGTCTAATACTCACAATGATTCACAATGATTCCGTGGTTCGTGGTTATTCTGCAGGTCTCTGGATGATTTCCATGTGTTAGTTAATCACACTTTTTCCTAATTATGGATGTGAGTTCATCTGGAGGTTGTAGGCTACTGGGAGAACAAATGCAGAAGTGCTGCGGGGTTAAGTCAGCTGAATTATGCTATAACTCCCATGCCCGGATAGACCATATTGACTACAGAGAGACTGAGACATCTCGTTCAGAAGTAGATGTCTAAAAAGTATGTGGAGGACTAAAATTGCAGCTGCTGAGCTTGGCTTGCATCCTCCATACTGAAGGTTGTATCCTTGATAAGAGTATGGCCTTACTTTATAGAATCACAGAATCACAGAATGGTTTGGGTTGGAAGAAACCTTAAAGCTTATCTAGTTCCAACCCCCCTGCCATTGCAGGGACACCTCCCACTAGATCAGGTTGCTCAAAGCCCCTTCCAGCCTGATCTCGAACACGTCCAGTGATGGAACATCCACAACTTCCCTGGGCAGCCTATGCCAGTGTCTTACCACTCACATAGTGAAGAATTTCCTTACATTTACATCCTTACATCTTGCTTCTGGGTTGTTAGTATTGCCAGGTCATACTGAGCTGTTCATCAGCCAGCACCCCAAAGTCCTTCTCCACAGGGCTGCTTTCAATCCATTCATTGCCCAGCCTGTATTTGTGCCTCAGATTGCCCCAACCCCAGTGCAGGACCTTGTTCTTGGCCTTGTTGAACTTCATGAGGTTTGTGTGGGCCCACCTCTCAAGTCTGTCAAGGTTCCTCTGGATGGCTTGAAGAGTTGCGTGTTAGAAATGTCTGTCTTTTATGGAGCATGTAGGTTTCCCTTTTGGTCACCTCTATTGGCTAAAATTATTTACTTGTGAACTGGCATCGGTAGACAATATGGATGCTTGTAATGTTCACTAGCACAGATGTTTCTCTCCTCTCTCTGCCAGCACAGACTGGCATTAGCTGTGGCCAAACATGCATCTGGAAACATGACCGGTCAGACTTGGTCAGATACCTCACCTGCGAAAGAGCCATGCTTTTACCAGGAACCCATAATGGAGCAGAGGTGAAGAACCTCACTTCCCACACTGCTGCAGAGAATTGCTTGTTTGGCATCATACCAGCTTACTGACCAGCATCCATCTCCATCTGGCTTGGTTTGCTCAAGCGATGAACTGTGCGTGGAAGATGACGAGGAGTCACTGTACCACCAGTGGTGGTGCCAGCAGCCAGATAGTCTTTGTAGACCTGGTTCAGAGATTGCTCCTGATTGCATCCCTCCCTATCCAGCTTTGCTTGTCTGACTCCCACAGTCACTTCGTGGAGCAGCATAGCCCAGTTTCCCTGACTGGGGGAGAGGAACAAGACCCAGCCGGCTCATCTGTGTGTCCATGGGGAACTACCTGTGGGCTTACAAAGAAAACTGCAGGGGTTGGGGAAGGGGAGGTGTAGTCTGAAAATGTTAATGTGGGGGTGGAGATGTGTCCAAAAGTAAAGGTTCAAGGACATTTCCATTTATCTGTCTGGTTTTGGTATTTTTCAGGGTGGGAGGGTTGAGGCACTCTGTGATTCTTACCTGTTTGGTAATCAGGAGAGACACTCCTGAGCAGTGTTGTGCAAATGCATGACCGGTCCCAGTTTGTTTGCAGCCCTCAAATCTTGCATCAAAGTAAAAGGATTTCTCTGTGTTTTCAAGCAGCAAGCTAAAGATATTAAGGGAGATCAATTTTGCAAGAAAAATATTGTCTTGCCATGAAAGCAATTCATCTGTTAGGACAGATTTCTTCACTGAAAGGGTTGTCAAGCCCTGGAACGGGCTGCCCAGGGCAGTGGTTGCATGACCATCCCTGGATGTGTTTAGAAGTCGTGTGGATGTGGTGCTTAGAGACACGGTTTAGCAGTGGACTGGTTAGAGTTAGAGTAATGGTTGGACAAGATGATCTTGAAGGTGTTTTTCAACCTAAATGATTCTATGATTCTAGAAAAAATGAAACCATTTGTCTCAAAAATTTGTGACGCTTTTCAGCTGAGTTACATATACACACACTCTTATATAGCACATTTGGAAATACATTTTTAGTTGGCCTTTCCTTTAATTTTTCAGCAGGAAAATGTTTCCCAGCCAAAGTCGTGCTTCCTCCAGACAGGTGGTCATTCACAACATTTCCCTGTTGATCTATCCTAACTACGTCTAGCGGCTTGGTACCAGTGCAAACAAAGTCCTGGAAGGACATGGTTAGTGTTTTATGGAGTTAGCACAGAGCTGTGACGTACAGTGACCTGCAGCACCACTGAGTAAAACTAATCTCTGTATGTGATGGTCAATGTACTGTGAAGGAAACAAAACCACAGGGCTGTAAACATGTCTTCTTCATGGAGTCAAGAAAGCTTCCCACCCTGGTGACAACACACATGAGTTTCCTCTTTCTCCACAAAACATTAGCCTGCTACTTTGCCTTGGAGTGTGGTGGAGATGGGATACTAGATCTAACCAGTCTGTATTGGCTAATCTGAGCTGGTAAAGTGCCCTGACCATCCATCTCCCTGATCATCTTTTCTCTCCAATGCCTGCCATCTTCCAAAACTCATCACTTTTTCTGCTTCCTTTCAGCTTGACTGGGAAAGAAGCTCTCACCCACTTCCCATCCCTGGGACCCTCCACAAACTCTGCCCAGGGGAAGGTCCACGTGAAGCAGTGTGACTTGCTGAAGCTGTCCCGCAAGCAGAAGAGGCTGTGCCGGAGGGAGCCTGGCTTGGCAGAGACCTTGCGGGATGCTATCCGGCTGGGCATCATGGAGTGCCAGTACCAGTTCCGCAGCGAGCGCTGGAACTGCAGCCTGGAGGGACGGACCAGCCTGCTGAAGCGAGGTACAAGGTAGTCTTTTGTTTGCAGTATAAAATCCCACTTGGTGCTGCAGCCCCTGGAACAGGCATCTCAAATTAAGCAAAGTGGGGCGTGGTTTGTCATGGGTTGAAAAGTAGAAGGAAGTTCACACCCTTGGATCCGAGACTAGAGTTTCATAGACTGACCATCTTCCTTGGCTGGCAGTCAGGGATGTTACCATGAAAAATAAGCGTTAGTGCTTCATGTCAAGGGATAATTTAAGAAAAGACTCTTTTCACCTCTTTGAATATCTTCATATGTAAATCTCTGTTGTTGTCAGACACAGAATTTAATCATAATTTACTGTTTGAAAAAGCAGCTTATCAGCATTAAGGTATTTCAGTGCATGTTGACAAGTATCTCCTAAGACTTTCACATAGATTTGAAGTTTCTGCAGAAGTTCAGACAGAGTAGACAGAAGAGTTAGTGGCTTGTTTCACAAACACTTTAGAGGAAGAAAATATCCTGTAAATTCTGTATTTGAGGTAGGAGGGAGCATAATAAATCCTTCAAATTGTAAGAACTTGAGAAACAGAGAATGATGACAGACCCTAAAACTATTTCTTAATAAATGCCCCCAGAGCAGGCACATACACTTCACTAAACCTGTCCTCATCCAATGACTGACCAGCACTTACAGAGTTTCAGCCCTTCAATAACATTTAGTGGCATTTATAAGTTTCCATCTTCAGTATTATTGAATTTCAGTGCTTTGAAAATATTTAGTAACTTACTGTTTTTCTAAAAAGGGACTGTAATAAGCCAATATTAACATTGATGAAATCAAAATGTTGATTTTAATTAGCATTAGAATTGAAACTTTTTACATTTCCATTTAAAACTACCAAATTTTATTAAAGCAAATATGAAGTTAATAGTTCAGTGAATCAGCACATACAAGATCAGATTTACTTCATTGCAAGGCTCTATTGTGAATTTTTTAGCATCCTGTGGAAGGAGAAGCTGTTGGTGATCGTTTTGAGTGACTTTCTGACATCTGTACCTGCATCAACCTCAAAGAACTTGAAAATGACAATTGAATAATCCTCATCTTCAAATAGCTGGAAAACATTTAATTATCTCCTGGTGACATGCCTCGACATTTCCATGGACTCCTGACTGACAAAATAAAATATCACCTGTAATTTAAAACCTGTTTTGGCAGATGAGGATAAGTGTTTGAAAACTTTTATTACACAATCTTAAGGATCAAATGATGATTTAATACGGAAAAGTATGCTACACACATCTCCTGTATGAGAAGACACTTGGCTGGAAGCTATTATTAGTTCTCATTTTCCTTTAACTTGCAAAAAAGTTGGTCTCTCTCAAAAAGGACATGAATACTTTCAGCTGCCACTTTTGATCTGTTTCTCACATATTCCTACTCCTATTTTGTCACTGCCTTGGAAATTGCGGGTCAGACAATGGACTACATTCCCTTCACTCAAGTAGTGATGAAAAGTTTTAGAAATGATTAAATAATACAATATTGTCATGGTCCTAGAGAAACTGTGAAGAAAACCACACACTTTTAAATGGCCTTTAATGGTCTTATGAGAGCAAGATGGGGAAAAAGCTCCTGTCCCAGTGAGGTGCTTCATTTTTGTAATAGGTGAAAAGCCACATTTAATTTGCAAATTTGCAGTCACAACTGAAAAAACTTCTCTGGCTGATTCAGATCACTGATGTTATTCCTGCTTCAAGAGATGCCATCAGCTTTTTTTCCTCTATTTACATACTTCTAGTAAGTAAAAAACCAATGCCAAGGGCTTCCTAGTTTTTGAAATGCCAGATTTGTTCTCGCACTCTGCACCTTTTCTTGTTTCACACGGACGCTCCTCTGGATACAACTGGGAAACCCCTTTTGCGTAACCTCAAACCCTTCTGTGACTATTGCAATCACTTATGGCACCTACAGCTCTTCACTGATCCATGCAAAATCCTTCTGCATTCCTTCTCCACTTCTTTAAAAATCCATGGGAATAGTTAGATTTAAAATTATTTTGGGGATACATTCCAAGCCAACAATGGCAGCTGGTGTCTTTATCAGAAGTTTGTAAAGCAATGATCACAGAATCACAGAATGGTGGAGGTTGGAAGTGGCCTCTAGAGATCATCTTGTCCAACCCACCTGCCAAAGTAGGTTTACCCGGGGCAGGTCACACAGGAATACGTCCTGATGGGTCTTGAAAGTCTCCAGAGTAGGAGACTCCACAATCTCCCTGGACAGCCTGTTCCAGTGCCATACTGCCCTCACAGTAAAAAAGTTTCTCCTCATGTTGAGATGGACCTTCCTGTGTTCCAGTTTGTGCCCGTTTCCCCTCATCCTATCACTGGGCACCACTGGAAAGAGACTGGTTCCATCTTCCTGACACCCACCCTTCAGATATTTATAAACGTTGATGAGATCCCCTCTCAGGCTTCTCTTCTCCAGCTCAACAGCCCCAGGGATCTCTGTCTTTCCTCATAAGAGAGATGCTCCAGTCCCCTAATCATCCTTGTAGCCCTCCATTGGACTCTCTCCAGTACTTCCCTGTCACCCTTGCGCTGGGGAGCCCAGAACCGGACACAATATTCCACTATATGATGACCTTTTGGTTTCTAAGGTGTGCCATAAAAGCAGTCATTTGCTTCTGGGAGTCAGGTGAGCAGGAGTTCATCTCAGCAACATGGTGATTTGGTGAGAATAAATACCTATAGCAACAACATCTCAGACCCAGCCACTCAGAAAAATCTTTCTTAAGAAAAGAGCACTCTACAATCCTCTTCTCCATCGGTCCATTTCTTTGCTTCATGTTGGTTAGATTCTTTAACCTTCAAGCAGTGGTTTCAATGATGTGAGGAATCCAGGAATGCTACAGCACAGGAGTGCTGAGACATAGGTGCTCAGAGACATAGAATTTCCATTCCTGGAGATTTTGAGAACTCAGCTGGACAAAGCCCTGAGCACTTTTATCTGGCACTGGAGTTAACCCTGCTTTGAGCAGGAGGTTGTAGTAAAGAACTTGAGAAGTCCTTCCATACTAAAACTTTCTACAATTCTAGAACTTTCTGGTCTGCTCTATTTTGTTTTGTTTTTTCAGAGAGATGTCTCTTCCTCTTGCTCTGAAATGCTCATTCTATCTTTATTGTAGCATTGAAAAATCTTTGACCTTGAGCATCATTCCTTTGGCAGAATCACCACATAGCTAAACTCCTCCTATTACAGTTTTCCTTGTGGTCTAGAGCACACCATACCACAGAACAATGTCCTACCATTGGAGCAAACATCCTTCTGTATTTATAGGCTGTTGAGCTAAGAAATAATTCCAGAGTGCTCAGGAGAAGACTTGGACATGTGCAAGGTCCTACCACGGGGAGCTGGCTTGCTCTAGCATCATGAAATTCAACTCTGTGCTGGATGATGGCAACCAAAGTGCCCAGAAAAGACATCTGCATTTAGATGTTCCCCCTTGCACTGAGTGGTTAAGCTTTCATTTAGTCACCAGCAACACAGTCAATGGAGTCCGGAGAGTGACTCATCCCTAAACCAGACCCTGACAGCCTGGCCATCGGCTCCAGGCTCCGCTGACTGTGGTTGCAAGAGCTCCATTGACGTAGTGGGAGGACAGATACCCAAGACACATGGAGAGATCTCTATTTAGATCTGCTCAAATTGTGCTTGTTGGATCTGATTGCTGCTCATCTGTGCCACGTTCTACCAAAAATCCAGCTGTTCTGTTACTCATTGTTATTCCACAAGGGCTTAAGGACCATTCAGTTTTTTCTTTACTCGTGATTTGAGAATTAAACAATTAAATGGTGACCAATCTTTTTTGAAGGGTGGAGAACGAGGATAAGGGAGGTAGAAGGAATCATCTTAGACTTTTCAGACAAGAATTTGGCAGCCTTGTGGCGTTGAACCTTTGCCATAAAAGGAGGTGGGAGGGGGAAGAGGATGGAGATGATTTGAAAGTATGCTCGTTATCTTCAGTTACTGCTGTCTGCAGTGGCCTGACCACAAGCAATGGTCTCTGATTTCAAGTGGGTTGAAATCTGGCCAGCACTTACATGGAGTGCCACAGAAGAAACCAAACCATCACTGGTCAGAAATAGCAGAAGCAGTGTGGTATTCCACAAAGTCAGATTTAGCAGGGTATGTGGAGCTGATTTGTACTGCTGGCTTTATCTGGTATGAGAAAGTGTTTCTAAAATGCTCTCCTCTCTTCTGGTATCAGCATGTCACACAGGATATTGGGAATCTGGGAAGCATTTGGAGATCAGCTTCTGGAATTACTTTTCAGATTGAAGATCTCAAATGTATCTTATCCTCTCTTAGCTCCTTCTTCTGGGTTAGCCACTGTTTGAGAATGTGTAAGCATCATGTTACTATCCATAATCCATATTGACTGTGTCGTACAGCAGCTTTTCCAAAACTTTTGATGGATTTAGTGACATTTTTCCATTATTCTTCCAGTAACCTGAGAGATTTTATAGAGTATCATCAACCTGAGAGCTTAGTTGCAAGTTACTTGTCCCAGTAAATAAGATGGTGAGGTAGGAGGCCGTTTGTTATCAACCCTCTTGACCTCCTCCATGTTTTCTTGACTCTGTCATCCACATCCATACTGTTGCTAGATGTTTCATCTAAAATTCTGGAATTCTAAAGAGCTCCTATGAAGTCTGTATTGAAGTTGCTAATGCAGCTTCTTCATTAAGTTCTTGATTAGTCAATTTTTCATTCTTCTTACTGATAGCTGTCAGAAGAATTCTTTGTCCTTTTGTCTGGACAGGTTGGGAAACAGATTTCTTTCCTTCTGATATGGAAGGAAATTTGGAATTTTCCAATGGGGAATATTTGTTTGCCTCTGTGTGTTTTCTTCCATGCAATGTACAAGTGCTCTATTTTTAATACACCAGAATTTTTCTATTTTGGCCAATATTACCCCTTCCTGCTCTCTGAGGCATTGATCACTCACCCGTCTTTCTCTTTGTCGCACTACTTCCTAAATTGTGGGCTTGTTAAGTGATTTCTCACTAATAGTTTTGTTTTCTGCAAATGAACTCTGGAGGAAATGTTAAGATTTTCCCCTGGATTAAATATGAGAGAACATAAATAATAAAACCAAAATATTTTGGGGTTTAGGTCAGGTTTGTGTCAAGCAGCATTTTCTGGAACTCATGGGTGTCCTATCAACATACCCATTCCTATCTGGTCTCATGCCTTCAAACTGATATTTTATTCAGGCACCGTACTTTCTTTTCTGGTTGAAATTTTATGATGTGTGCTGGTCACACACCTCAGGGCAAGTGTAGGCAAGGTGGGAAGCCTGCTTTAGGGAGGAAAATAGCTTCAGAAAGCATCACCACAGTCACTGGGAGTAGATAATTCACAGGGAAGTCAGAAAACCCACTCATGTGCAGGAGAGTTGTCCTTGCCCAAGATGTCCTTTAACATGGAACCTTTCCCAGTAAAACTACTTGTGATCTTTCCATGTGAAAAACTGCTACTGTGCCAACACAGTCCCAATTATAAACATTTTTAAATGACAGATCAGATTTTTAAAATATTTTTTCAGTCTCTACTACATGTTCCCTGATTTTGTGCTACAACATGATTTCAATGATGGTCTCTATTCACATCTATCAGCTCTGCGGTGAGGATGAGGACAGATGGAGTTTCATGACTGTCACTTTTGTAGTTTAATATTTTCCCAGGACCATTTGGCTCTAGCCACCCATCCCTTGACTCATGAGTGGTCTCCTGTCTCCATATTGAATCAGTCACAGTGACCAAGTGAGACTGGGGTGTTACCTCACCAGTTACTTCAAACAGGACATTGAGTTTCTCTGCTAGGAATGGGGCACAGGCAACCAAAGAGTTTTATGCCTTTGTAGTTCTAAGTATTGCGCTAAGATTTAGTCCATGGACAGTCAGGACAACCAATGAGGTGGATGAACACCTTGGTTTGCCTTTTCTGCTCCTACTGTCTCCTAATCTTTCTCCTGTGCAGGTTTTAAGGAAACTGCCTTCCTCTACGCAGTGTCCTCTGCAGCTCTCACCCACTCCTTGGCCAGAGCATGTAGTGCTGGGCGCATGGAGCGCTGCACCTGCGATGACTCCCCAGACCTGGAGAACCGCAAGGCCTGGCAATGGGGTGTTTGTGGAGACAACCTCAAATACAGCACCAAGTTCCTGAAAAAGTTCTTGGGTCAAAAGAAGATTGGCAAAGACCTGCGGGCCAAGGTGGACATCCACAACACCAATGTTGGCATCAAGGTGAGGAGCTGCACTAGCAGGCCTAGAATGAAGGTAGGACTCACTGCAAGTCTTCTAACTCATGCTTATCTGAGGCTGTTTGTGAGAAGGTTATTCACCGCCCCAACTCACAAAGCTGTGTGTTGTGGACCTTAAAGTACTGAGAGCTCCCTGGAAAGTCTCCTAAACTCTGAGGAGTTGCATGTTAAGTGGCTGAGTAGCATCCTGCATCCTCTAGTGCTATCAGGGCTAGGCAAAGGCAGTTTGCAGCACAGTAAGAGCTGTAGAACTCAAGAGGCTGAATTACTCTGTGGGTTATGTCACTACCTCAGGGAGTTTTGAGAACAGAGAATCATAGAATCATTAAGGTTGGAAAACACCTCTAAGATCACCAAGTCCAAGCATCAACCCAACACTACCATGACCACTAGACCATGTCCTGAAGTGCCACGTCTACACATTCTTTGAACCCTCCCAGGGATGGTGACTCCACCACTTCCCTGGGCAAGTTCCAGTGCTTGGTGCTTGACCACTCTTGCAGTAAAGAAATTTTTCCTAATATCCAACCTAAAAGGTAGATTGGAGCTTCAGAGGTAGAGCTTCAGAGATGGTGGGATGTGTGAAGTAGATTAAGGGTTGACACTCTTGAGATCAGTTATGAGGCTGCTGGTGACTTGCTGTGGAACTAGTCATGTACCAAGTTTGGGTCAGGGAGACCATTAGGTCAAACACTTCGGCTTGTATGTTACAAGCCACTTTTTGCATTTGCTGAGTCCAAATATTTGTTCAATTAGAGCATGGCCTTTATTGAATATACCAAAGGAAATCCATCATGCTGGAGATACTCAGTTTTATGGTTGACTACTCCTGCTATTCCAAATAGGCTTAGTAAGAATGTATTCAGTAGTCAGCCATTTGTCCTCATTCAGGCTTTCTACTCTCTGGCTCACCAGTCAACTCCATAGCCATTACTCTGGTTTGCTTTTTAGTTTTTCCTTCATAAAATAGAAGTAATACTAACAAAATGAAAGTAATTCCAGGCTGTCTGCAATCTGAGGTGTTGCCTCTACCCAGAGCTAGGCTCATGGTCCTGGCAGATAATGACTACTACTTCTCTTCCTCACCAGGCTGTGAAAAATGGCCTCAAAACCACGTGCAAGTGCCACGGTGTCTCCGGCTCATGTGCTGTCCGGACATGCTGGAAGCAGCTTTCGCCTTTCCACGAGATTGGACGACTGCTGAAGCTGCGCTACGATGATGCCGTCAAGGTCTTCAGCACCACCAATGATGCTGTGGGACACTCGGAGCTGGCTGGCCCACAGAGACACAACCATTCCCCCAAGCACCCTGCTTCGCCCCGCTCTACTGACCTGGTCTACGTGGAAGACTCCCCCAGTTTCTGTCGGCCCAGCAAATACTCCTTGGGAACTGCTGGGAGGACCTGCTCTCGGGAAGGCAACTGTGACAGCATGTGTTGTGGGCGAGGCTATAACACCCAAAGCCGGCTGGTCACCTTCTCCTGCCACTGTCAGGTGCAGTGGTGTTGCTATGTTGAGTGCCAACAGTGTATGCAGGAAGAGGTGGTCTACAGCTGCAAGCAGTAAAGAGAGGGTCAAGACAAGTCCTAGAGGACAAGGAAGCAGTAGTGGGAGGGAGACGTGATTCTCTGCTGCGGGGTGAGGGCAAAGACAAGCACCGAAAGTCTCCAGTGCTCCTGTTATCTCAGTGTTGAGATCCACCGATCTGGGAAGAGCCCCTGTATGAGGGGTGAAAACCAGAGGTTTTGTCAGGTATCAGGTCAGGAAGGAGGGACAGAGAGTGGGGGTAATGTGGGGACAGCAGAAACACTGAAGCAGCCAAAAATAGTCTTTTGAGCTAAAACTTGTACTCTTATCTGCAGGAATATCCCCCTCCTCCATCCCTCACTTGCACTCATGTAAACGCGTTGGGGTAGTGACTTTGGAATACTGAGGGCTTGTGCCCTGGTTCCTGGAGAGAAGAGAATTAAGGAACCGGTGGGGCAACTAACCAGAGACTGGATCCTGACGCAGGAGGGACAGCCGTGTTCCTGCACCAAGGCACAGTGACTCGGGCAGCTGGGAGTTTCCAGTGCTGTGCTCTGGGAGCTGGGTGAAGCCTTTGTGCTTTGAACTCAAAGACACATTGTTGAGTAGTCTCATCTTAATGCAAGATTTTTGCCGCTGAAATACCTGTTTACAAAGAAATGGAGCTCATGTCCATCATCTCCCAGGTCCACAGTTTGGCCGTTAGACTCCAAGCGCATTTTCACCATGTTTTAACCTTGCTGTACAAAGGCAACCTGGAATTGCCTCTGTTACAGTGCATGTATCACAGGAACTCAGCTGAGGTCTGTGAAGTTACCCCTCTGCAGCACGCAGCCTTGCAGGGCGTTATTTCATGGTGGTGGATCCAGGGTGATGGTGCCAATTATGCATCTCTCCCCTCTGCAATCAAACTATCAATCACGTTTGGCTTCTGTGTACCCCTCTTAGCCCTGGTGCCTGAGGTACATCACATCCCACAGTCCTGCCCTGTGCTAATCACAGGGAAAATTTCTGAAAGGGAGTCAGGAACCACAGGAACTGGGACACCTAAAAAATCTGCAAGTCATGAGTCTTTGCCCTGGGAAGATGGATACAAGGCAGGCATCTGGCATGAGAGAAGGTGACATGGGGGAAAGAGCACAGTCCATTAGAGTTGTGATCCCTAGACTTTGAGTCATGTTTTCTAGTTAACGTTAAGTTGAACACAGCAGGAACAGCCTGTTTTGTTTCTATGGCTGCTTTTTCTGGGAATGGCAGTGAGGCATCCTCTGACCTGGCCACCGGGTCCACACAGATGTGTGTAGCACAACCTGTCTGGGTGTTAAGCCACAGTACAGTCCATCTGCCTGTTCCAGGGCTTTTCCTGGTTAAACCTGCAGCAGCAGATAGAGCGTTTGGACTGTGAGCAGCTCTGGAGAGTCCCAGAGGTAACAAAGCTGCTGTATTTACTCACCCTTGGTGTGGCTCTAAGCCAGCAAGAAGGCTGCCGATGGGCCGTGTCCATACATAAATCATAGAATCATTAAGAAAAGACCTCTAAGATCATCAAGTCCAACCATCAGACCAACACTACCATGACCACTAGGCCATGTCCTGAAGTTTTACATCTACACATTTTTTGAACACCTCCAGGGATGGTGACTCCACCACTTCCATGGGCAATCCTTCAGCTCAGATCGAAATTCACTGGCAATGTAACAAATGAAGATGCTGGTTTGGGTTGACGGGATGGGCTGAGCCAAAGGCTGAACGAGGCAAGCTGTCAATGTGATTGAATTCTACAAACAAGTGAGTGGTAGAATCTCACCTGTGTGCTCCAGCTCCTGAGTGTGGACTTGCTGAAGCCAGGCTGCTCATCTGTTCACTTACCTGTGCTCTGAACAACTAGTCACAGTGATGAGTGTGGACTCACACTCCCTTTATCTTGGCCTTGTTGCTCTTCTGGTTTTTACAACTATTTTTAATTTCTGCTTCATAAAAGGAAGGAAAAGAACTGTGTCAGAGCAGATCTAGCCATTAGCTGGCTCTGTAGAGGCCACTAAGCCCTTCCCTTTGGCCAGCTATAGGTTCTTTAATGGGCTTATTCCTTTTTATCCTTTTTCTGGCTCAAGTTGGCTTGAATTAAATTCAAGTGCTTATGACAGACATAATACTACAAATAGGGTTAATTGGCCTTCTTTCTTTTTTTTTTTACCTCCTAAATACCCAAGAACTTAATATTGAGCAAACCATTATTTGCATGTTGCTTTTAATCTTTTTGGAGTCAAAATCTTCCCACGAGTCTCAGTGCTGAGCACTCAATGAAAAAGCATCCCAGTAAGTTAAAACTAGCATCATAGGCAAAGTGATGAAGGAACTAACTCTGCCCTACACAACTGATCCTGAGCCACCTGCCCCACTGACCTCCTGGTGTGCCCAGCGTTGGAGAGGAAAGGAATATCACATCACAGGAGGGTTATCTGGGATCTCATCACATTTCATGGAACGTTCTCATTTAAACAGGGACCGGGACTCAGGAAGGAGGGAGACAGCTCAGATCCATTATTTGGGATGCGAGTGGAGGAGACACCACTTTGTCCTCTTGCTTTTATCAGAGCTGCACTTCTCAGTTCTCCACTGGCCAGTAATTTCTGGGCATGCACAATCCATTCTCCACAGTCAGATATCATAGTCTGAGGACAGCTAGGGTGCTCCTAGGTGGTGGAAAGTGTTCTGGATGGTCTCATTTATTTTTATTTTGGTTTTGGGCTCATGTTCATAGAATCACAGAATCATTCAGGTTGGGAAAGACCTCTAGGATCATCTAGTCCAACCTTCTTAGAATATCTCCCTGACCCCTCGACCATGTCTTGAAGCACCACATCTACCCATTTTTTGAACACCTCCAGAGATGATGACTCCACCACATCCCTGGGCAGCCTGTTCCAACGGCTAACCACTCCTTCAGTGAAGAACGTCTTCCTGATATCCAAACTAAACCTCCCCAGGCGCAACTTGAGGCTATTACATCTTGTCCTATAGTTAGTTACCTGGGAGAAGAGACCAGCACCAGGCTCACTACAACCTCCTTTCAAGTAATTGTAGAGAGCAATGTTGAACTAAGGAGGTTCCAGCAGACACATCACTACAGGTTAGGATTCACACATTGTGCAAATCAGCTCCTTTGACACTGTTTCGGGTGAAGACAGCACATTTAAAGCACGATTAGACATTGCTTTGCAGCACTTGACAAAGTGTGTGTGTAGCCCAAGTCATATGGACATTCATGCTTTTGAGGTGGTGTCACCACGTCCCTTGCCACTGCAAACACTGGTGCCTGTGAAATGTGCAGGCATTACCACTAGCAATGGAGGTTTTCAGCAGTGATCCTTGTTAGCATCTGAGCTGTGATCTGTTGAACCTGGCAGTGTCTAAGCAGTACCATGCTTCTGTCCAGTCTCACTGCCAGCAAATATGAGGTGGAGCTGCCCTGTGTCTTGAGTGTTGGGTTAGCACAGTCCCATCTCACAAGAACTTCATTGAAGGCAAAGAATAACGTAAGAAAAAGTAAATTGAAAGGTGAGGTTGTGTCTGGAGGTCCTGACACCACACAGAAAATGTTGGATAAGGACCGGACAAAAAGATATTTCAGGGGACAATTAAGTACTGTTTTTTCATGTACCTAAAGAGGACTTTGGCACCTGAAGCTCCTTGCCCTGCATGGCTCAGAGCTGCTTGAGAAATAGAGAATATGGAGAAGATGTGGGGAAGAGATGGTTCATTCTCTGCTTCATTCACTGAGTCCGGACTCAGTGGAAGATGAGGGTTTGGCATTTAGCTGAAGTAAATTTTGGTTGTTGGCTGTTAAGCCAAGTCTGGACCAGGAAGTCTGATGTCCTCTGGCTTTGGTCTGCAGGGTTAACTCAAAGCCCATTTCAGTCACTCTCTGTTGCAAATGAAAAGCTTTCTCTTCAAACCCTGCTAGCCAGAACAGCCAGACTCACTGAGTCTGGAAATCAAATGATTAAAACTGATGGAAAATAGATAAAATGCCCCATATGAGTTCTGGGGAAAAGACTTGTGCATGTTTTGAATTTGAGGCAACATTGATATCACTCCTCTTGGTATCCTCCAATACTAAGCCTTTTAGAAATTATGCTATGGATAAGAGAGTGAAAAAGTTCTCCTGAGGCAGATAGCTTGTTTTTCCTTATTTTTTCTTTCTTTTTTTTAATCCAACTGTCCAGGGCTTGAGGTGAATTGAGTTGATATTCAGAAAAGTTATTTTCTTCAACTAACAGCAACGGGAGTCTTTGTCTGACCAGGAAGCAAAACTGGGACTGTTTGGCATTCAGTATTTTTAGGCTTCCATTGTATTTTCTTCAAGAATCAAGACCAAGCATCATCTTGAGCAAAGCTCTTCTGCCACCTCCTGGAGATACAGGATGAGAAGACCTGGGCCTCCATTTGGTCTGTGTGTGAGCTTTTCAATTATGCTGTATACCTTACGATGTACTACAAGTCCAGCGGTCGTGCTGCCTCATCAGTTATAGGTGCAAAGAAGTTACTGGAATGACAGGCTAGAGAAATAAGGGGATCACGAATAAATCTTTACATGGAAATCTTCTCAGCAGCAAAGGTGAAAGCTTATGCCCTCATTATAAAAAAAATCTTTCCCAAGTGCAAATGTACCTCAACGTGACTACTGATGGTAGAAATCTGAGCTGCACTTTCTTTCCTGTATATTTTTTTGATTCAGGATTAATCCTGTCCTCTGGACCTTAGATCTGGATAACCTGAGAACAGTGATAGCTCTAACGCTCTTAGCTACCCTCATGAGATCCTCACTACCCACACAAGGGTTACTCTGCAGACACAGGTTAGTCCTTGTCCCTGTGTACACTTCCCAGTCCAGTTTTTGTTGCCTCTCCTGGTTTGTTGTGGTGCTGGGTTTGGTAGGAGTGGATTCAGCAGGCTTATTGCAGGAGGGAAAGAGCAATCCACCAGAAAAGTTTCACTGAGGTTCTGGCATGGATCTGCCATCCCCAAATGAAGAGCTGAAGCTGCTTGGGAAGAAATCATAGATCTGGAGGCTGCCCCGTAGAATGATTAGACACCAGAAATCCCTTGAGGCTTAACCAGGGATCTGTGCAGCACCGGTGTTATGATGGAAGGGCAGTGCAGTGCTGGGGCCAGGGGTGCTGTATCAGATCAACACACGGCACCATAGACTCATAGAATGGTTTGGCTTGAGAGACCTCTAAGATCATCTAGTTCCAACCCCCTGCTATGGCAGGGACACCTCCCACTAGACCAGGTTGCTCAAGGCCCCATCCAGTCTGGCCTTGAACATCTCCAGGGATGGAGCATCCACAACCTCCCTGGGCAACCTGTGCCAGTGTCTCACCACCCTCAGAGTAAAAAATGCCTTCCTAATTTCTAATCTAAATCTCCCCTCTTCCAGTTGGAACCCATCACCCCTTGTCCTGTCACTACAGGCCTTGTGAAAAGTCCCTCCCCAGCTTTCTTGTAGGCCTCCTTCAGATACAGAAAGGCTGCAATAAGGTTTCCTGGGAGCCTTCTCTTCTCCAGGCTGAATAAGGCCAATTAATTCAGCCTGTCCTTGTAGGAGAGGTGTTCCAGTCCTCTAATTATCTTTGTAGTCCTCCTCTGCCCCACTCCACCAGGTCCATGTCCTTGTATTGCAGGCTCCAGAGCAGGATGCAGTACTCCAAGTAGGGGCCATGTAAGCCAAGAAACACTAATGAGCAGAGTAACAAACCCCACCCATGCAATAGCTACTTTTCTACCCTCAGACACTTGGTGTAAGACTGGAAGGAAAATTCATGACAATATAATATGTCATTTAAAAAAAAAAAAAAAAGACTGTGCTTTAAGGGAAACAAGCAAAACATTTGTCTACCTCAAGATGTACAAACTTTGTGACAAGGAGTATGGATGTTATTTATATTTCTTATATATCCTCTAGAAAGAAAATGGTGCTATGGGTTTTAAGTTGCATTACAGTCCTGCTTGTACCTTGTCCTGATATTTGTATAACCCTTTTGATTATTACCTGCATATTTGTGTAGCTGGCTGTGCTGTCCAGCATTGCACTAGTGTCTGCACTGCTGGTGTTCTTGTCAGTCAATAAATACCAGTTGTTTTCTAAGAGTTCTGCCTTTCAAGGAACATCCCTGGGAAATACCTTGGAACAACTCCATTCCTCCGTTGCCACATTGACGTTATTCCTTTAGTTCTCCTTTACCTGCACTCTCTCCAGAAGATAACTAGAAGTTCCATTTTTGCTTACCCAGAAGGAGAGTTGCCTGCGTGAGCTGAGCTCAGGTATGTCTCTGTGGAGATGTGACACTAGGGAGCCAAGGCTCATCACTGGGTTCTTTCCTATAGCAGCAACACAAACTGGGTGCTCGTGTACCTGGTTGCTCTGTTCTGCTGCTGGTACCGCTGAGTCAGCTCTTGGCTGTGACTATTTATGGAACTTGGTAACTGATACAAAGGTGCTCAGCCTCAAAGACATGACTCCAAGGTGGCCTGTTCTCCTCTGACTCTCCCTGGGGAGACAAGGGTGGTCATATGAGGGATACCTGTGGGCGTGTAGAGGAACGCCAGATGATAGTTTTTGCTGGACCGGATGATAGAGCTGGCCTTATGCTGCAGTGATGACACCAGACTGGGGTGTCATCATCTTGGGCACATGGGAGCTACTGGCTCGTGCAGTTCTGAGCAATGGCTGAGAGTGGGCTTACAAGGTGATCCCAGATAGCTCCCCTAGACCTTTGTCTGGCACTAGGCCTCCACAGCATGGTGACACCTCATCACATTGTGGTGCTCAACAGTGACCACACAAGGCCAGAGGAAGGGCCATGGCCACAGGCTGTGTCTGATGCACATGCCAAGCTAAGCCCTATGGGAAGTGTGGTTAACTACTGGGTCCAAGGCTCGGCACAGTCCACAGCCAATGTATGCAACTGCCTAGGCCCAGCATGGCCCAGAGCTGCCAACCATGGGCCACAACAGAGCCACTTCACACTGTGGTTTGCTTTCTGGCTGAGATCTTGTTGCCCCATCCCTCTTTCTCCACCACCAGCTCACTTCTCTGCTCTTGCACATAACTTCTGAGTTTCAGTTCTGGCCTGTTAGAAGGGAGGACAGTGTGGCCCAGACCTAAAGGTCCACAGAAAGCTGTCCAGCTCCTTGGCATGTACTATGCTGAAAGTGTCAGAAAAGCTGTTCAGAGTAGTAGAGTTCTCCTGGCTAAAGCATGAGAGTGCACTGGGGATTATAGATAAATCAAGATACTCACAGGTCTTCTCCCAGCCCTCTGCCCTAACGCAGCCTACTGGCAGTCCCTGTTGTCTCCTAAGGTCTGCATAGCTTGTCAACTGGAGTAGTGAAGTCCATGTAAGACCTGCTTCCCAGGAAAGCTGAAGCAAGAAACATGTCCCTATGGACAGGCTTCACAAGGTCAACGGCATTTTCCTGGGGACTGGATGAGGCAAGGAGGAGCAAATCTAGCACCGGTCTTGTGCCAGAAATGTGTCTGTCACAGACACCAGCATGGCTCAGGGCTCAGGACAACCTTGTGTCCCAAGGAATGTCCCATTCTCCCCCCAAAACACTGAAGTGGTGTAACCACTGTCCCTGGAAGTTTGAGGAGAGCCACACAGCTCTCATCTATCAGCCTTTTTAGTTTCCTCATTGATGAGCCTCATGTAGCTTCTTGAGCAGATGCTGGTCTTAGCCTTTCCAGGGGTTTGTTTTGTATCCCCAGTTGTTCCCAGTTAATGCTTCCCCTGGCCTAGTGAGGCAGTGGTATCTACTTAACCTCTTTTGTGGATGAAGAGTGCTGACTCCAGGGAATTTTTGACCAGACTGTGCCAAGGTGCATTAAGATTTCCTACCCAGACTGGCTCTGCTGCCTTATGAAGCAGCAGTGGGTACCACACTATT
Source organism: Coracias cyanogaster (assembly GCA_033124195.1). Classification (NCBI taxonomy): domain Eukaryota; kingdom Metazoa; phylum Chordata; class Aves; order Coraciiformes; family Coraciidae; genus Coracias; species Coracias cyanogaster. The sequence goes on along the minus strand of JAVSBS010005492.1, from coordinate 33,385 downwards.
CTGGATGCTCAGCAGCACAGTGCGGAGACAACAAGAAATCAGCCCTCAGACAGGTCAGGAAGGGATGCTGAGGAGAGGCAGGACTTGCCTGTCTGCTGGTTTGAGTCATTTGCAGGCTCAATCTGTCCCAGTGTGTCACCTTAAGCATATTCTTACGGGCTACTTTTGCCTGTCAGATGTTTCATGGCACCCAAAGGCATCAGGGCTGTTACGTCCAGGACTAAATAGAAACCCCAAATCTTGCTGTGACAGGAAATGGTCCTAGAAGAAAAGGAGCATTGGTGGAGAATTGGGTGACAGAACAGGGTGAGATAAGCCATCCTTTCTCGGCAGTGTCAGGGAGGACAGAGCCTGGGCACACAAGGGGCCAGCCAAGCCCATTGCAGGCAAGTAGTTTTCCTGAAATCATCTGTTCCTGGGCTAATCATGATGTGAGGTATCTGTTTTCTCAGTTCCACTGAGTGCACACAGAGTAGAGGGGTTGTCCATGTGCTGGGAGGGTGCAACAAGACCTCCTCGTTCTGCTTGCTACTGTCGCAGTGGGATTAAAATGTCATGGGAAAGAGCTTCTGGCAAATGAGGCAAGATTCTGGCCTGCTCATTTGTGCGGCCATGCTGAAAATCCCCTGCCTTGCTGGACAGAGAAAAGCTGGACCATTGGGGCCGGGTAGGCCTCCTGGATTTTTGGGGAGGTGCTGGGTTTGGGGCAGACACGCTGTGACAGCTCCCAGCCAGCCCAACCATCACTCCCCAGGCAGTGGAGACCTCCAGCAAGCTCTTTGAAGTCACAGCTCTCACTTGGCAAGAGAGGAGTGGGAGCCCCAGACAAAAAAAAGCACAGGGTGGTTTGCAAGTCACATCTAAGATGCAGGAAGTGCTGGAAATACCGTGTCTTGGACAAAAGATTACAGTCTTCTAGGCCAGATTCCTTCTCTAAGTTGCATCATGGATGGTCAATGTCCCACTGCTTTGGAGGAGCAAGCAGCTCAATGGAAGCAATTAATAAATATCACAAATCATATTCTTGTTTCATGTCCAGGGTATTACCATTACCAGCTCTGGCAAATCCCAACAAGCAATTTTTCCCCTCTTATCCATAACTGCATCTAAACTATTGTGCAAACCAAACATCTCCTACAGTGACAACCACAAAGGGTGAGTTGTGTGCCCTTAGCATGGCTTCACCACTGTTCACATTGTCAACCTGGGTGCTGAAATACCACTGGATGCTCCAGCTGCTTCACTGCCAGCACTTCCTCTAACATGTAGGGTGATGTGGCCAACCCCATGGCTGGAGATCAGCCTGTCTACACCCATCTAGGCAGCCTTTGCTGACCTGTACTGCTTCCACAAAACCTCTTTTTGTGCTCTGGTTTCTGTAATGGCAAAGCCGGGACTCAAGAGATGTTCTTGGGCATATGTTTGTATGTTCTTCAGATTCTAGTTTTCTAAAACTGGCTGCTTTAGGGATTTCTGACCTGACCTTAGATGTCTGAAAGCTTAAACTGTAAGTATGAGTCAGTAAAGGGAAGTTAACAGGCACCTCCTAGAGCAGGCCATCTATAGCGAAAAATTACGGCAAATGAACTCCACTGGCTTTTTCCCAGCTTACGTTCATTTTAAATCCCGTAACTGTGCCTGGGACAACAGCCTCCCCAGCGTGTTTGCTGGTGCTTTGTTCTGCAACTGTCTAAAAGGCTTTGTGAAAAGTTTCTGCTGGGGCTCATTTTTGAAATGTGAAAGGCCCGATACTGTCTGGAGGCTTTCCTGGACCCAGCCTGACTCTTGTACTGCCAGCACCCACCTTGGCCCAAGGCTTTGATTAGAAACCTGAGTGGAGATTGTGGGGTGGTATCATCTCTGTCGGCTCCCAGCCAAAATACCCACACTTATTAGCATCCCATGTTAGACAGCACACTTTAAATATTAATGCCTATAGATAAGACATTTTCGCAGCTGTACTGGATAGAAACTACCCATCAAAATATATATTTCTGAAATCTTTGCATCCCTTTTGTCCATGGGTAGAGGTATGTCACTAGTTTTCTGTGCTTGCTGATACTCCTCATTTCTTACCAAGGTGCGCATTGTTTCCCCTGAACTTACATTTCTCTGCTGTTTTTTAACTCAGTGTCACAAATGTTTTCCAGAGCATGTTGGAGATTCTTCTCCTTTTTTGTCTCGGTTAATAGAATATCAGGTCTGTAAGTGTTGACGATATTGTCAGTCTCTGTTGGTAAAACATTCTGGATGCAGAAATAAGCCCCAAGACTACATGGGAAAGGTGCCTTCCAAATGGTTTGTTCCAACTGCTCAGCTGCTGGCCCTGTTTTAGAGACCTTGCAGAACCAAGATATACCACCTCCAGGGATGCTTTCAACTGAGTGTATGATAGGGCAGTCAGATTTTCTCACCCTTGCTCTATCTGCTGCCAACTGCTTTCCTACATCGCTACAGGCAGCTGGGAATTGATATGAGACGTTAGATCCCAGGCCCAGCATGTGTTGAGCTCTAAGACATTTGCTGCAGTGCCAGGTGCAGAATCATTTGTAGAGGCACGTCAGTTCTCACGTTTCAACTGCTTTGCACCTCGATAGACCCCTGTTTATGTAGAGAAATTGTAGATGTCTGTACAAAACTCCACTTAACAGCTTTGTTGCCTTTCCCCCCCGGCGCCCACCCTAAATCACCTCCACAGATCCCTGGCTACACACACTGCTCCAGGTGTTTGCTCTTGGGAGTTCTGCAGGTCTCCTCTCTGGCCCCGATAGGTCTGGTGGCACAACTCTGTGTATGGACAAGATGAAGATGCCAACCAAGACAACGCTATGTGCGGCTGAAACATGCCCAGAAGGAGGTCCAGAAGGAGTAAGGCTCTTACTTATTAAATCAGCCTTTCTTCTGAGTGACCTGGTGGCCCCTGGAAGGGCCCTGCTGTGAATCTAACCTTGCCTGGTCCTGTTGCAGAGATACAAATCCATGCCCTGTAGTTACCTTGATACCACTTTCTTCTTGACTGCTGCCTGACCTATTTGCTGGCTTTCCTCCAATGACCCTTTACCACACTTTGCTTTTTATTCAGTTTCTTCTCCCTCCCCCATCCCAGATTCAACCCAGATTCTTTAGCCTTCCTTCTGTGCTGCTCTTGCCAAAACCCACCCGCCTCTTCCACTTCTCCATCTCCTCTTGTTTTTAGTAGGAAAGTTATTCATGGCATTGCACTGCCCCAGGCAAGCTCCAGTGCAAAAATACCTTGGGAGCATGGGGGCATGGCTGGGGTGAGCAGGGCAAGCAGGGCCAAATCCAGCCATTCCTGGTAAACAGGCTGCTCAACCATGCTGCTAGAAGATGTTATAGGTGGAAAGGGAGAACAGCTCCCTGTGTGGTAATGGCTATGGTTTATACTCATCTGCAGGGCACTTCTCTCCAGCTTTTGGGACTTGTGCTTGACCTGAGAAGACCTGTCAATAGGGTTTGACTTGGAGTACTCATACAGTCACTCCAGTTCCCATCAGAAAGCCACCTGGGCTCTGAGAGTTGGAGATGTAAATAGGTACTTGTCCCCTTTTGTGCATCTCAGTTAGAGTCCAAAATCAGGGCTTGTTTTGATTTTCTTCTTTCTCTTTCAGTTTTAGGGGCAAGTTCTCGCGATTTTTCATCCTTAAACCCCTCCTCCGAATTCAGCTGGTCTAGTGATGGAGAGAAGGAAATGGAAGGAAGGAAAAAGAGCAGCAAGAACATGACTAAGACGCTGCAGCATCACCTACCTATGGGCACAAAGGATCCACGGGGAGAGCAGAAGCCAGGAGACAAGTGCAGATGAGGTGGGAAACCCCTTCCCAACCACATTTGCCAGCAGATGCTTGTCTGTTTGCCTGGACAAGCCCTGCAGCATTGAAGACAGAAATAAAGATCAGCAGTTTGCGCTGATCCCGGTTGTGACTGTCGTGTTGCTGACTTGGGAGAGGGGGAGAATGATCCCCTCCCTGCTTTCCAAAAACACCCTGAGGTCACCTGAAACCAGCACACTTTTATTAAAAAAAAAAAATCTCCTTAAACATGTTTTCCTCTCCTCTGAGCTGAGCTGCTCTGCGGCTCACCCTGTGTGCCCAGAGGCTCTGAGAGCCACAGCCCACGCAGGTGTGGTGGGATGGAGGGCTCTTCTCCCACCCTGGCTCCTGAAAGGATGGGAATTGCTGAAGGGGGAGGGTGACACACATCAGGAACCAGAGCTGCCAGCGTTATGTCTCACGTTTCCTCCCGCTCCGGCTGTGGAAGGAGCTGGGTCAGGTTTGAACAGGAGGTTTAGTCTGTGTCTTGTAGCCCAAGGTCAAATGAGATTTCTGCAAGACAGACAGCGGCATGTCCTATTAGGCTGTTTTTACAGTGATAACCCAACGCCCTCCCCAATCCTCAGCCCCCGGCACCTAAGCAGAGGTTGTTTTGGGGAGGGAGATCCATGGCCATCTTCTCCTCTGATGCATGGCTCCAACATCACCTTCCTAGCTCTAGTTGATGTGTCTTGACTGTGGGTGGCTCCCCCATGCCCTTAACTATTATGTTTTGGGCAGCACAGTACGAAGATGTTCAGGCTGACATGAGGCCTGCAGATGTTAACGTAACAAAAATTGCCATTAACGTTAGTAAGTAAGGACATGCACATTGCTGGGGAAGCTTCGGAGTCTGAGTTCCAGATGGAGTGGTGTTCTCCCAGTCTACCTCTGCGTGAAGGTAGAATTCAGTTTGACCTAAGAGCATCCTGGGGCTTGGGAAGAGTAAGGAATAGTATAGAAGCATTTGATCCTGGGCTATCTTCCACCACCATTAAGATTTTTTCATCATTTCAATAAGAATTCATGTGAACCTCCAAAAATCTCAGCTTCCAGAGTGACGGAAGAAATTTTGACTGGGAAGCAAGATCACCTTCAGCGTGCCACCCATCAACCGTCACTATGCTGTGAACCAACTCCCCAGCCTGTGAACGAGGTGCCATTTTTCAACCTCTTCTCCCTTTAAAGTTTAACTCTGGCTGGTCTGGCTTGGCTGCAGCGTGCACCACGTCATCTGCTTATGATCTTGAAAGGCAATCCCTGACAAGGGGACTGTCACTGACAAACTTGTGGCTGGTCAGGTTACTACTCTGGCTGCATTGCTGATCTCAAGGGATGAATTTGGTTGTTCAAAAAGCAAACAAATGTAAGAAAAGAAAGATGTAGATTTTAAAGCATGAGACCATTGAGGTTTGTAGTGACTGGAGGCTCTTCCTTACTTCTCCTCTACTTCAATTTCTGCTTCTTGGGCATGAAGAGAAGTACATAAATGTTGACTCATTTCTCCTAGATTGAAATAATTCTCTACTAATAAATGGAAATACAGCAATTCTACAGCCCTCTTAGAGGCCAGGGTTGCAGACCAGTGATATGATGATGCAGTTCTGTTCAACTATAACAATTAGCTCCTTTGGTTTCTACACAAGATGTTAAATCTTTCTATAGTGGTTGGATCTAATAAATTGCAGCTGTGAAGTTAAAAGGAATTAACGAGGAAACTTGGCATCACTAGCAAGGGCGTTTAATAAATCGGGTTACTGGAGAAGTTATGGGGTGGAGGGGAAAAGGTCCTGTTGAATTGTGCACTGGTTTCATTGATGTCCGTAAAATAATGGAAAAGCTGACATGAGATGTAACATAAATCTGTCTAACTTCAGCTGCCAGCTGCTGACTCTCACTGTCCATTACCTATTAGACTGAACATGTATCTGTTCTTGGAATTCCATGTCTGCTGATAATCTCCTTCTATGATCAATTAAGTAAGATATGCTTCTCTTCCTAGTATGAAGGATACTGTCTGTATCTAGAGTAATTTGTTTGATGTGGTGCTAGAATATGTTCTGTTTTAAAAATTCAAAATAATTATTGCCCATTCAGAATCAATATAAATAAGATGGACAAAGCAATTTCAAGGGAACTATTCTCTAATACAGATGTTCATGGAGGGGTTTATTCCTGGCACAGCCAGGTTCAGAACCTGCTGGTGACTGGAATAGTGTAAATTATTATCAGTGAAAGTTGCAAAATATCTAAAATAATCTTGTGTAATTAAAACCAGAAGCCAGGTTTAAAGAATACTCTGGATCACATTGTAATCATGCTTATTTAAATAGCATGGCTGGGACTCATCCACTTCACGCAAACACTGTGCAGACACTTAAATATGAGCTTCTTGACTAGGTCCTCAGCAGAGAATCAGGTGCCTCTTGAACTCAGCTCCCTTATTTCTCCATCAACTGCAAAAACACTTGAAGAGTGAGTTTTATCAAAGTGCACAGATATGTAGAGTGTAGATGGAGAGTCCACCTCCAGCTGCAGTGTCACAATATTTATCCCCTTTCTAACAGCCAAGAGCACCATGCACGTATTGAGCTCGGCGTATCTCAGCTCTCCTTCCAGCTGAATCGGGACCTCGTCCATACAGTGATGGCACAACCTGCTACTGAAACCAGCAAAACACACAGATCCTAAAACTACAGCCAGGCGAGCACTGTTAGGAGTAGGACTCCGGACTGGTAAAAATCTTACTAAGAAATTTTGAAAAAAGTGACAGCTCCACTTTTTTCTCCTGCATCAGTGATCTGATCAAAGCAATAGCATTCAGACCAGGCTCTGAAGAAAAGCAGATGCTGGAATGGATGTGCTTCAACACCGGGTGGTCTTATATCTCTGTTCTTACTACTGGGGACTGATGAGGTGTCCTCTGGGTGAGAGGCTCTGCAGCCCATCCACAGTGCCCAGAACTATCTGGAAGTCCCCTCCCAACACGATGCCATTTCTTAGATCTCTGAGCAATCTGCTCTGCTCAGCCTCTTCCTCCCTGATTAATAATGTTGCTGTCAGTTTGGATTACAGGCCTCTACTGTCTTTGTCTCAGCTTAAAATACTTGTGGTTTCATATTCTGTCAGAAGAGATATACAAGAGAAGAGCTTTGCTCAAAGTGCAGAGGATGATGGAAAAGGAATGTGTTGCTACAGATTCCTGCAGGAGTCTTTATTGGATTCCTCAGGACTTATTGAAAGGCAAAAATATAGGGAGGGAGTGAACAGCATGAGGGGAACAGAGAGCTCGTAGGAGCTGCATATTGTGGTTTTGTGGGAAAGATAAGACAAGCCTGTGGCTTGAACAGAGATAACAGGGAAAGAGTTTCTGCAGTTATCTAGGCAATTTCTTTCACTGCTTCACCATTTGTCCTGTTAGGAAAAAAAAAAACCCAACAAACCACCCAACACCCAAAACAAACCTGAATGCCCAACTGAAGTTGCTTTTATGGACTGAAGTTGCTTTTATGGAAATTTAAGTCCCACGCTTCTTACTGTGCTTGTGACAGGAAGAAAATTCCTGAGACTGGTTGACTGGATACGGTCCTTCCCATGTCAGAGATCCTGATTAACTTCTACTGGAGGAACGCCTTTTCTTCTGCCCTGACTTCACAATATCAGCTGCCACTGCAACTCCTGCAGCTCAGCAAACTCATTTCTCAAAAAGAAGATCCCAAACTTGTCTCACCTTGGACACATGTCTTAAGAAGCACCCATGCCACATGTCCCATGGGTATTACCTCTAGTTTTCTTGAAGGAAAAGAAATGAACATGGCATTTACTTTTTTGAAACATAATTTCCCCCTCCTTAATTTTTCAGGTTATTTCTCAGTCTCTCAGACATATTTTCAGATGAAGTGCTGTCTTTTGCTATATCTTTTGCTATATCTCTAGATCTCTGTTCCCTGTAAATGAGGGATGTTGGTCTTAACTCCATTTTGGTTAGCCTTGCTACCTGAAACAGTGGTTGTTCCACTTATCAGTCTAGTATTTAAGCTAGTATCTCTGTATTTAAGCTAGTATGTCAGTATTCTTTCTGTTGCAGTCTGTATGCCGTGCAGATTAATTTCTAACTAACTGGTAAATATTTGATTAGTTGGTAATTCCTCAAAGAAGATCCAAAAAAATAGAAAAGTATTACATCTTGCAGGAAGAAAATACGAAATGTGGATTTGAGGCTGACAAAATCTGTATCCATCACTGTCCTTTGCAGTGCTGGGATGGACTGATGAAGCTCCTACCAAAGTAAGGCAAAGGGTACCCAAAGAGAAATGGAGGTGGCCATAAACAGAATTCTTCCCAGTTCTGGGGTAAATCATGACAATAAAATCAAAGTCAGCAGCTAATTTCAGAGTTGACAATGTGAGAATGGTTTTTGATGTTCCACCCTCTGGGTGCATTTATTAAAAACAGTTTCTCCTAGTAGATAACTCAAACTGCAGGGAATCCTTTTGCCCTTAAAGATGAGCATGGCGTAGACAAATGTCAAACTGAGAAATAGAAGAGAAAGTTGGGAGATTCTTGTGGGAATTTCACAGTTGGAAGAGATGGTCAGATAAAGGAGGCTAAAGTAAAGGACAAGTAACATCATCTGGGAAAAAAGGTGGAGAGCAAAAGTGAAAGAATTCCTATGTTGGTGGGCAGAATGGTGCTGTGGGCAATATGGACAATGAAGTATCATTCCCTTACCCTTCTTTCAGACGTGGCTGAACCCCAGCCATACTTGGTCCTCCTTACTCCTTCATCTGCATTATCCACATCTAGGAAGACACTTACGGAGCTGTGCTGGTCGCCCTCAATCATGCTGAATCTGGGCAGTTCTATCACACCACCATTCAGCTCTTATCAAACTGTCCTGCATGCCTTGAAAAGATCAGTGCCTTGGAATAAAAAAAGGAAAGAAAAGGTCAGAGAGAAATTCCCTTACTGGCCATAAAATCAGTTTCTTTTGATATTTTCTGTTGTCTTTTCTGGTTTGAGTTCCCTCACTCTTGCTGGCAACTCCATCTTTTGTCATATATGTGGATGCTTGTCCTTAGATCTTGGATTGCTCCAGCTTTGGAGAAGTTCCTCTTTGGTGGGGGCCAATGTCTCTCCTGATCCCTTTCCCTCCCTGGGTGTATTTCCATTCTAGCACTGTCTTTCATCAAAATTGAGCATTGGGTAAGCAGTGAAATGGAGTTGTCTCCAGACTGGCACCTGGAATTTCTGGGGTTTTTTCTTAGTGCTTGGCCAGACCTCAGGGGTTGCAGACAGGTTGCAGACAGAACAGTTGTCCTGTTAGTGCAAGAGCTGGTTCCCTATGGCACAGGATGGGTATCACAGGAAGAAAAGGATCTAGGCAAGCACCAAAGGGTCTTCATACAGGGCACACTTGCTCATCCCTCCCCCATCCCTTATGGCACTAGATACCTAAGAATCACCAAAGTGAGAGTCAGGGGAGCAAGAACAGGTAGGACAGGTCTGCTGCGCCTGTGGCTTTTTCATGTGCCTACAGCCAGCAGAATGAGGTATTGCATGCCCCTCCATCGTAAGCTGCTGCTAATGATTCCTTCTGCCCGGAGGACACAGTCGGGATCGAAGGAGGGTCAGCCGTTAGACATACATTTCCCAGTGCCCAGCATAGCGCGCGGGGTCAGGGAGCTAATCATCACTCCTATCTTGCCTGCCTTGCTGTGGTGTCCAGCCTAGGGCAATTGGAGGTGCATTAAAGATTAAACAAGAGGTGGGGGGTCTAGTGAGTGTGTTGGAGTAATTCCAGGGTGGGTGGGCAGTGGTTGGCCCAAGCAAGTGGATTTCTGTTGCAGCGGCCCCTACTTTAGATCTTTCAGCCGAACAAACTGGCGGCATCTCTGTTGAGACAAAAAATGCCTCTAGCTAAAATTCCACTATCCAACCTCAGAAGGGCTCCAGCTGTTTCTGCCACCAACATAGCAGAAAGAAGAAGAGTTTTAAAGAGGGTTGCCATGCTGAAGGAGAAACCCACTTCTTCAGTGGACCTGGCAGGACAGAGCCTTCTTCTTCCTCGCTCATCCCTTTCAGCATAATTCCCAATGTGGTGTGGCCTGAGTGTTGGCTGTTCTCAGATGAGTATCTGTCACTTGCCAGCACCATGCCAAGTAGATTTACTGCAGGATCTTGACACTTCTTCTAAGGTGGGAGGACTAACCAATCATCTTCTTGACATACTCATTCCTACTGCCTCCAACCTATAAAATCAGCATATTGCAACTCCCATCCCCACTGAAATACAAACATCTTCATGGGCTTAGGAAAACACCTTCCATCTGAGGTGTGTTAGTGGCACAGGGGGTCCTCCGTGTCTCAGAGATGATTTAGGCAAGCAGTTCACACACCTTCCGCCTTTGCAGGGCTAATCGGCGTGTTGCCTGTTAGCATCTAGTGTTAACGTGTCTATTCTGACTCCAGTGGCGATGGGAGTGAACGGTAGGAAAATGGTACATCTGGCACTTAGTGATGCTGCCTGGAGCTTTGTGGGCTCAGGAAGCGGTGCTGGTTGACTGCCGTTCTGCAGACCATGCCCTCAGTTCCCCAGATCCACAGCTTTTCTTTCTCAAATTCACAGCCACCTTTGTGTGATTAGCAAAAGAAGAACAGAGGAAGAGACCTCTCCAGAGTGATGTGCTAAGTCAGAATTACAGCCCCGATGTGAAGTTGGGACTCCCTATTCCTCCTGGCAAGCATTAGAAACTGCCCACTTCGAGGACAATCAGTTTCAAGACTTGCCATTTAGTCAACGATCCTTCCTAAGGAATCCTGACGTGGTGAGAGCCCTTTGTCAGAGCTTCCTTAACTAATAATTCAATGTCCCTGCCTGAGCTAGTTACTCTGTGCTCCCTTTATGGTCAGTGGAGGAATCAAGCCCTCAAAGGATTAATATTCTCTAAGAAGGGCCAAATGAGTTGCCCTGAGACTTTTTTCTTCACTGAGTGTGAGCAGAGCCCAAGGCGGCTGCCTCACACTTGACATCAGAAGGGAGATGAATCCCATCTGCACAGTCTCAGGCCCTGCGTGCTCCTCTTGCCGATTGGGGGTAATATTTTCAACGACATTAATTACATTAACTGAAGCAATTTGTAGCTCTGCTTATCACCCAGGATTGCTTTTGATCATGGACTTCAAGGTCTTCAGCTAGTCTGACTATAAAGCATCCTCTCAAAGGCTCCCATCCAGGTGTGCCATTGCCAGAAGAGCAATTCAGAACATGGGCTGCAGTTGCTGTTCTTATAAACTGAGCATTATGTATTTTGTGTGATACAAGGGAAGTGTTATTCATTTACTGGAATTATCCTTTTATCAAGTCAGTTTCCTCTTGCATTTCACCCTTCACTGCACCGGCAGGTAGGTCATTCTTTTAACAAGGCTGTTTCTATTCTTGAAAGTATATTTAAGAGGTTTTGCAATTTCACCATGGAACACAGAACATTTTCTTTTCTTTTGAAAAATGTGGTCCAAGCATCCTTAAATTCTGAAGAGATTGTAGCAACACTGAGCAAATGTATTGTGAAACTAAATGACAACAAATGGCCCCATGAGAACTTTCCCTAAATCATCTTTGAAAATAATCTGTTATTCTATTTTAATTTTAAGCACTTTTTACTTATCAGATTTTGTTTTCTGTTTCCTGTTGTAGCCTTTGTTTCCCCAGGCCTGACTTGTGCTGGAAATGTCCCTCTGGGTTCTTTTGTAAACTCATGAGGGGGATTCAAGCAGTGGTGCCCAAACTGTGTAACACGCGAGTCAAGGTGTTGGGCAACGCACAGCCCCGAGCAGAGCCTGTGTGAGGAGTGGGTTCCCTACAAAGCATGGTAGCGTGGGGTAACTAATCAGGCCACAGGCAACGCTACAGCAAAGACGTGAGGCTTAATCCTGCCTCTCTGGCGGTCACAGGCAGACCATGGGGACAGCACTGAAACCATGAAGTCAGGAAGTGGTGTTGAAAGCCAAGAGTCAAACGACAAATTATCTTGGCACTTTGCAGTATCTTGTTGTGAATTTGCAGCAGAAATGTACCTGCTGTGGGTGTTTGTTAATCCAGCATGGAGATAACATTGCAGAAAGGGCACATTTGTCCCTGGTACAATTGAGCCCTCAGTAGGTCCACTGGGTCCTCTCTGAGTGGGCTCGGAGTGAAGAGATGAAAGGACATTCATGTGAGGAGATTTCTTCCTTCCATTGCATCCTGACTATTTCACAGGGGCTTGTGTGACCACTTTTTGATTCTTAGCTCTTACCCCCATGTCAATTACAAGTTGTAATTTCCATCAGATTTTTTTTTCAAGATCAATCAAAGAAAAATATCTTCCAGGGCTTGATTGATCAGTGGTCTGGTGTGGGAGTCAGTTGTGTGGGCAAAAGCTTATCATGGGAGGTTTGAAGAAGACCAGGGAAGTTACATGTATCTTCATGGAGGAAGACGAAGGGAAGAGGGTATTTTTTTAAACCAAGATTTTAAGATCCTGGACCGCCATGGTGGTCGGAGATTTTGGGAGTGAACTTCAGTTCTGGCAGCCAAACCAAACTGGTAAATACATCCTATGGATTTTTATCTATGTATTTTTTGCAGTTCTTCTTGGCCCATGTCTTGAATTCCCCCCAGCCTCTTCAAACATTGAACTATATAAGTAGAAGCAAACAAAAAAACCACCAAGAGATGCCTTTAGAACATTTGAACGCATGGGTGAAATAAAAACCTGGTTTGCTGCACAAAGGAATATAGTTATAAGATGATTCAGATGGAAGAACTCAGCTAAGTATTCAGCCTATGACATTCTTCTAAACCCAATTAACAAAATCAATAAGTCTCTCTGAACGGGGTAATGAGATGCTGTCAAATTTTCTCACAGGGACTAGAAATAACCTGCACGTGTCCTTGTCAGAATAAGTCTTGTGAGTAAACAAAGCAGACAGAAGAACCTAACAGTTATCCTGGATTAAAAGTCTACCTGAAGATACTCAGGGATGAATACATGAGCAGGGCAAGCAGGTAGGAGACTTCCCCAGGATGTTCTTCTGATCTCCAGAATGGCAGTTCAGAGGCTCAAGCAGGAAGATGTTTCTGGAGTAACCAAAACTTCTTCAGTAAGGAGAAAAAATACATCATTTTAGTCAAAAGGTCAGACATGGGCAGATGGGATGAAATTGCCTCTAAAGTTAACATTAAGAACTAAATTAATTATTTGCAGTGACTGTGGAGAAGGGCAAAGTGGAGTGTTTGTAGCAACCGGAGTAACCACTACGCTGCACTTTTAGAAGTATAACAAGCAGTATGTCAGCCCTGGGTCACTGGAAGCTGTGAGTCACCAGCCAGGCTTTTGATGACACTCAAGTGTTCAATCAGGAGAGGGTCATGACACAATGGGCTACCAGCTTGACTCTAGAGGTGGCAGCTTCCAGACTGGCTTCTCATAATGAACTTCTCATCATGAACTTCCACCACACTGAGCTGGTAAGATCAGAAGTATCTCAGGGGTGAACAGGCCAGCACTGCTGGATAGTCCTCTCTTGAAACAACTACATGAAAGATGTGGGAGCTTCTTCTGATATGCCAACAGGAATTTGCATCTGGCTATCTGGTGCTTCATTGACTGGGATTCATTCTCTACTCATCTCATTCCTGTCTACTCTCCTTAGAGGTTCCTCCCAGCCACAGCCAGGGTCACAGCACTGAGCTAAAAGGATGTTGAACTTGATTCAGGCTTGAAAATCCTGTGTCCTTGTGTCCAAACCAGGAGGGCTCTGCTCATCTCTCAGCTGCGTTGAGGTATAACCGTTCAAATAGACACTGTCTTGTTGTTAAGGCATTGAATGAGAATCGGTTTTAAAAATATATAACTGGTGATGCCGTTCAGCAAACAAGAACAGTGACCAGATGAAATATATTCCACTTGGTTTAAATGAGAGTGCACGGCCAGCTGGCAATGAATGTGAGGGACAAGAGAAAAGTCCTTCTGCTGAACTGTATAAAAAATGAAGAGTTAAAGAGAAAGTAGGTTCTTAGACAGCAAGACAAATTAAAGATCCTGCATCTACATTTCAAAGACTTCACTGTCCCAAGGCAAGACAAACAAAATGGAATTTGCATATTCACTGACGCTGGAGCAGTATCCAAAGGCATCAGCCAAATGGAAAAAAATCAGAGAAGGGAGGTGAAATTAGCATACAATATATTGCCTCAAATTGAAAAATGAGATGGAAGGAGTAGGAGGGGAAGCTCCTAAGAGAGCCCTTTGATGCCTGCTTTTCCCCGAAAGGAAAGTTGTGATTTGAAACTGCATTTCAGTGATACACTAAATCTAACTTGAGGGCTCTCAATGCTGCAGCAGAACGACCACAGCCTGACGACTCAGTGTGCTGATCTGGAATAAACTTTTTGTGCCAGTTCAGATTTGTTCAAATTGGGCTGATTGGTTATATTTGTGCCAGCATTTTTCATGTCAGATAGGCCATCAGCATGCAAACAAGAAGTAGCGTTTTGTTGGCCCTCCCTCGGCTTGTCTGTAGGCCTTTTCATCAGTCCCTTCTCGCTCTCTTCCCATCCATATAATCTTCAGGTCACTGCCTCCACGTATCACCACACCCTCCAGATGTAGCTCAGTGCCTTACACGTTTCTTTCCACTTTGGACATTCAGCATCTTTGGTCCTGTCCTTGTCATGGACCTTCACATGGACCTTGCCTTGCTCTCTGCCTCCACATCAGGCTTTTGCATCACAATAACATTGACCTTCTGACGCCATTTAACGTCCTCCCCAAGCCAGATTCACACTCTTGGGCATACGAGATCCACTGCAAGCAATGTGTCCTTCTTTTATCTCCTGCAGACATAATTCTGTTCACTGCAGTCCTGATGACATCCAGGCAGAGTCTCATGCAGGAGACTGCCGCACTGCAAGATTGGAGAAGCGTAGGATCAAGGTTAAAGCCCTGGAAAAAGCCTATAGGAAGGACAAGGATACTGGTGGCCCCTCAATACTGAAAAGAAATTCTGTCTGTGCAACATGGATCTTAGCTGGAATTGGTGACAGTGCAGAGACCTTGTATGGAGTGTGTTGGGGAAACCTTGGAAGGGGTTACTTCTTTTCCTCCGTGAAAGAGTGAAACCTGAAGAAGAGTGTACCTCCATGGGACAGCAGCTCTCAAAGAAACTGAACCATAGGAATTACAACAGTGCTAGTGGAAAGAGACCCTTGGAAGTCTCCAGCTCAACCTTCTCCAGACCAGGGTGATCCCCTAGATCAGGACAGTCAGGGCTTTGTACAACTGAACCCTGCAAATACTGAAGGATGGAGACTCTCTTGGTGATTGGCCTAAGGCTGCATCATGCTCTTGGAGAGTGATTGTTTACTAACAACCCTGAACCTCCTAAGCTCCAGTCTGCATTTGTTGACCCTTGCTATTTCGTCTGGCACCCGTGAGAAGAGTTTGGCTCTGTCATCCTTGAAGCAGCCCTTCAAAAATTTATAGACTGCTCTTAGACACTGCTCAGTCTTCTTTCACCCTGTAGAAGAGGTGAAGCCTTCCCTCCACCTCTCTGCTAAATCAGCCCTGATCCCTTTACCTCTCAAGGCAGATCATGTGCTCCAGGCCTTGACCATCTTGGTTGCCTTGCCCTCTCCACACCGTTTCTGAACTGGGAGCTCAAAACTGAATGCAGTGTTCCAGGTGCAGCCTTCCCAGCGCTGAGCACAGGGACAATAACTTCCTTCTACCTTCTGCTTGTGCTCCTCTACATGTAGTCCAGCAAGCAGTTTGCCTCATTTGCAGTGAAAATAACTGCTAGCTCATATCCACCCTGGCATCCACCACCAGCAGCAGCCTTCAGCAGCAGGATTGTTGCTTGGGCAGTCTGCTCCCAGCCCATAGCAATGCAGGGGTTAGTCCTGACCCTGGTGCAGAGTGAGTGAAGAGAAGGCTAATTGGTGTCAGGTAGTGTAACAATGCTTGGCTCTTCCTCTCTCAACCTCATGAGGGTTTTGCCTGGCCCAGTCTTAAAGCTTAAGGTCCTTCTGTGCTGAGGTTCAGCCATTCAGCTTATCCCCCTCCTCCCAATTTAGCATCATCCACAGAGCTGCTGGAAATCAAAGTTCGGTGCCACCTGGTTTGATCTCATGGTCAACATGGTCTCAACCTGGTGCTGCTTTGAGCTGAATGTTAGACTAGAGACTCCTGAGATCCCTCAGGTGATCCTGTGATTCTAGGTGAGTTCATATCACAGTGAAAGTTTTTGAGCCATATGGGCCCACCTTGAGGAATGACCCTGGCACTGCCAGCTACCAGTGGATGTCAGGTTGTGGATGACTGTCCTCTGAGGCAAGTAGTGTGGCTGAACTCTCTGCTTCCCAGGCCCCTATCTTCTCAGCCTCTCAATGAGACTGCTACGAATGACAGTGCAAAAGCCTCTTTAGTTTTCCATGGCTAGATGTGTTCTTCTGTTTCATCATTTTGCAGCTGCTCCCACAGCCTGTGTCAGGCTTGGAGATGGGGCTTCTGTGTCTGTCCCTCCTCTGTGCTTTGATCAGGGCTGTGTCACATCCCACTGCCTTCCATTGCAATGGGCAGTCCCAGCTGAGAACACCAAGACCTCTACTGGGAACTTTACTTTTCATCTCTTTCCCAGAAAAGCTTCTTCTTTTTTTACTTACATGCTCACACTTGTGCCCACACACAATTGTTGGCACGTCCACACATGCATGTGTGTGCACGTCTATTTGTTCACATGGATGCACACATATACACATCAGTGTCTATGTACATATGTATAGATGTCTCTCTGGGGAGACCTTCTTGGGGCCTTTTGGGACTTCAAGGGGCCTGTCAGAAAGATGGGGACAGACTTTTGAGCAGGGCCTGTTGGGACAGGACAAGGGGGGATGG